>QNTS01001177.1:208031-259802 GCA_003317085.1 Hucho hucho
TCCCAATAGGTCCACAGACGACGCAATCGCAATCACACTGCATACTGCCCTAACCCATCTGGACAAGAGGAATACTTATGTAAGAATGCTGTTCATCGACTACAACTCAGCATTTAACACCATAGTTCCCTCCAAGCTCGTCATTAAGCTCGAGACCCTAGGTCTCGACCCAGTCCTGTGCAACTGGGTCCTGGACTTCCTGACGGGCCGGCCCCAGGTGGTGAGGGTAGGAAACAACATCTCCACCCCGCTGATCCTCAAAACTGGGGCCCCACAAGGGTGCGTTCTCAGCCCTCTCCTGTACTCCCTGTTTACCCATGACTGCGTGGCCAAGCACGCATCCAACTCAATCATCAAGTTTGCTGACAACACTACAGTGGTAGGCTTGATTACCAACAACGACGAGACGGCCTACAGGGAGGAGGTGAGGGCCCTCGGAGTGTGGTGTCAGGAAAATAACCTCTCACTCAATGTCAACAAAACAAAGGAGATGATCGTGGACTTCAGGAAACAGAGGGAGCACGCCCTATCCACATCGACAGGACAGTAGTGGAGAAGGTGGAAAGTTTTAAGTTCCTCGGCGTACACATCACGGACAAACTGAATTGGTCCACCCACACAGACAGCGTGGTGAAGAAGGCGCAACAGCGCCTCTTCAATCTCAGGAGGCTGAAGAAATTCGGCTTGTCACCAAAATCACTCAGAAACTTCTACAGATGCACAATCGAGAGCATCCTGTCGGGCTGTATCACCGCCTGGTACGGCAACTGCTCCGCCCACAACCGTAAGGCTCTCCAGAGGGTAGTGAGGACTGCACAACGCATCACCGGGGGTAAACTACCTGCCCTTCAGGACAACTACACCATCCGATGTCACAGGAAGGCCAAAAAGATAATCAAGGACAACAACCACCCGAGCCACTGCCTGTTCACCCCGCTATCATCCAGAAGGCGAGGTCAGTACAGGTGCATCAAAGCTGGGACCGAGAGACTGAAAAACAGCTTCTATCTCAAGGCCATCAGACTGTTAAACAGCCATCAGTAACATTGAGTGGCTGCTGCCAACATACTGACTTAAATCTCTAGCCACTTTAAAAATAGGGATTGGATGTAACAAATGTATCACTAGCCACTTTAAACAATCTTGTATATAATGTTTACATATCAAACGTATATACCGTACTCTAAACCATCTACTGAATCTTGCCTATGCCGTTCGGCCATCGACTCAAATCTCTAGCCACTCTAGTAATTATAATCGGATGAAATAAATGTATCACTAGCCACTTTAAACGATGCCATTTATATAATGTTTACATATCCTACATTACTCATCTCATATGTATATACTGTACTCCTAACCATCTACTGCATCTTGCCTACGCCGATCAGCCATCGCTCATCCATATATTTATATGTATATACTCGTATTCATTCCCTTACTTTTGTGTGTATAAGGTAGTTGTTGTGAATTTGTTAGATTACTTGTTAAATACTACTGCATGGTCGGAACTAGAAGCACAAGCATTTCGCTACACTCGCATTAACATCTGCTAACCAATGTGTATGTGACAAATACAATTTGATTTGATTTGAGGTTCACCTTCCAACAGGACAACGACCCTAAGCACACAGCCAAGACAAAGCAAGAGTGGCTTCGGGATAAGTCTCTGAATGTCATTAAGTGGCCCAGCCAGAGCCCGGAATTGAATCCAACCGAACATCTCTGGAAAGATCTTAAAATAGCTGTACAGCGACACTCCCCATCCAACCTGACAGAGCTTGAGAGGATCTGCAGAGAAGAACGGGAGAAACTCCCCAAATACAGGTGTGCAAAGCTTGTAGCTTCATACCCAAGAAGACTCAAGGCTGTAATCACTGCCAAATGTGCTTCAACAAAGTACTGTGTAAAGGGTCTGAATAGTTATTTAAATTTGATATTTAAAAAAAAATATATAATCCTTTGTCATTATGGGGTATTGTGTGTAGATTGATGAGCATTTAAAAACATTTTAGAATAAGGCTGTAACATAACAAAATGTGTAAAAATGTAAGGGCTCTGAATACTTTCCAAATGCACTGTATATCTATAAAATTATAAATGCAAAGCATGCTGAGTATTTACTCTAATGACCCCTAAACTAGGCCAATGACAGTACCCAGTGTGCTTTGCAGTTGTTAATTTTCACATATACCTTTACATTTGTCATTTACCAGACACTCTTCTCCGAAGTAACAGTGCATTCAACTAAGTTAGATAAACAACAACATATCACAGTCATAGTGTCACGACTTCTGCCTAAGTCTGTCCCTCTCCTTGTTCGGGCGGGGTTCGGCGGTCGACGTCACCGGCCTTCTAGCCATTGCCGATCCACTTTTAATTTTCCATTTGTTTTGTCTTTGGTTTCTACACACCTGGTTTCAATTCCCCAATTACATGTTCATTATTTAACCCTCTGTTTCCCCCATGTTATTGTGCGTTATTTATCCTGTTAACTTCTTAAGGAGCGGCAGCTGAGGTGTCGGTATTGGAGAGTCTGGCGTGCCCAAAGTAAAAGGCCTGCCACTCAGGCCCAGAAACTAGGATATGCACATAATTAGTGCTATTGGATAGGAAACACTCTGAAGTTTCTAAGAGTGTTAAAATATTGTCTGTGAGTATAACAGAACTGATATAGCAGGCGAAAACCCGAGGAATTTCTGTCCTGGTGTTTTTGACACATTGCCTCAATTTGAACCCCTCCCTATTGAAAACAGCTATATATGGGAGTAAGATTGCAGTACCTATTGCTTCCACTGGATGTCAACAGTCTCTAGACAGTGTTTCGTGATGTAAGGTTGCTCTGGATGGTAATAGAAGAAGAATTTCGAACTAGTCACCAGATGTAAACAGAAGAGGATGCGCGTTCACGGGCTCGCGCGCGGTGTTTTTTTCCTTTCCTATCGTCCAGTTTATAATCCGATTGAAATATTATAGTAAATATACATAAGTGTTCCTAAGGATACATTATCAATGATGTTTGATTGTTCTTGGACAAGTGTATAGGTATAGGTTGAACGAGTTCTCTTCACGGTTCAATGGATGAGTGGACGCTGTATTTTATGAACATAACGCGCCAACCAAATGAGATTTATGGATATAATAAATGACTTTTTCTAACAAAAGAACCATTGGATGTCTTCGTTGGACACTTGGGAAGCCCTCAGCAGAAGTTCTTCAAGAGGTAAGGGATTTGTTTTCGCTGTGAAATGGGTTTTGTGTGAACAGCGATGGTTTATGAATTTATGCTAATGAGTAAATATTGTAGGTGCTATCCTCAAACAATCAAATGTTGTGCTTTCGCCGTAAAGCCTTTTTGAAATCTGACAACGCTGTGATATTGCCAAGAATCAGAGCTTTTGATGACTATGCAACACTTGTATATTGATGAATGTTGAATAATTCAACTTTTGGACTAGCGACATTTCACCGGGTAGTGTCGGCAGTGGGGCGAAGGTGGGGCGCCCACTGCTCCCTAAGTAGTTAATGTCAGTCCATATTTGGTGGGCATGGTATTGTTGGTACTTTGTTATTTCCTTGAGTAAACTACATTGTGTTGCTCATCTCTGCTGTCCTGCGCCTGACTCATTTGCACCAGCTACACCCGGCACCTGACAGAATAACGCACCTAAGAATGGAGTCAGCAGGAGCAGACACCCCCGTGTTGGCGTTCGAGGAGCACGTCCAGCAACATTCGACCATGTTGCAACGTCTCGGCACTGCCATGGATCGCGTCCTGCAGGCGATGGACCATTGGGAGAGAGGAGGAGTTCCTCCAGCACCTCCACCAGCACCACCACTGCTCACCCCTCCCGGTCCCAGTGGGATCCGGCTCCCACTCCTGAGGGAGTATGATGGGACGGCTGCCGGATGTCAGGGGTTCCTACTCCAGCTGGAGCTCTACCTGGCAGCCGTCCACCCGGCTCCTTTGGGCCGTGAGAGCGTGTCGGCCCTCGTCTCCTGCCTCTCAGGGAAAGCCCTGGAGTGGGCCAATGGGGGGAAGGAGAAGCGGTGTTGGACCACTACGAGGATTTCACCCGCCACCTTCTGGCAGTTTTCGACCACCCGCCTGAGGGTAGAGTGGCGGGTGAGCGTCTGTTTCACCTGAGGCAGCGGACGAGGAGTGCACAGGAGTTCGCCTTGGACTTCCGGACCCTGGCCGCCGGCGTGGGATGGATCGACAGGGCCCTGATCGATCACTACCGGTGCAGTCTGCGCGAGGACGTCCGTCGGGACTTGGCCTGCAGGGACACCACTCTCACATTCGACCAGCTGGTGGACCTGTCCATCAGTCTGGATAACCTGCTGGCTACCCGCGGACGTCCAGATCGGGGTCTGTCGATTCCATCCCCCAGAACCACCGCTCCGACGCCCATGGAGCTGGGAGGTGCTGCACTTAGGGCGACCGGAGGAGGGGCCGTTCCATGCACCATCTGTGGCCGCAGAGGGCACACTGCTGGTCGGTGCTGGGGAGGTTCCTCTGGGAGTCGAGGCAGCAGGCAGGGCACTCTCGGCACAAGACTCACCCAGAGCCCCCTGCTGCTCACATGTTTTTGTTTATTAATTTTCCTGAGTTTTCCCCGCATTTCCAGCATAAGGCGCTCGTAGATTCAGGCGCAGCTGGGAATTTTATTGACAGATCATTTGCCCAAAGTTTAGGGAGGCCTCCGCTCCACTGGGCATGGTTACGCAGGAGGGTCACAAGGAGAGAATCTGTCTCTTCCTTATTGATTCTCCTGTGTTTCCCGTGGTGCTGGGCCTGCCCTGGTTGGCCTGTCATGACCCCACTATTTCGTGGCAACAGAGGGCTCTCAAGGGGTGGTCACGAAAGTGCTCGGGAGGTGTTTAGGGGTTTCCGTCTGTGCTACTACGGTGGAAAGTCCAGACCAGGTCTCCATCATGCGCATCCCCTCTGAATATGCCGATTTGGCTCTCGCCTTCTGTAAAAAGAAGGCGACTCAATTACCACACCAT
The DNA here is from genome assembly GCA_003317085.1 of Hucho hucho. Classification (NCBI taxonomy): domain Eukaryota; kingdom Metazoa; phylum Chordata; class Actinopteri; order Salmoniformes; family Salmonidae; genus Hucho; species Hucho hucho. Next base: position 213,045 of record QNTS01001177.1, read on the forward strand.
CGACGGGGGGATTGTGCAACAAATCTCCTGGTAGACGCAGCACTTCCCAGGAGTCACATGCATCCCTTGTCGCAAGAGGAGACGGCGGCTATGGAAACATATGTCTCAGAATCTCTGGGGCAGGGGTACATTCGGCCCTCCACTTCACCTGCCTCCTCGAGTTTGTTTTTTGTGAAGAAGGATGGAGGTCTGCGCCCGTGTATTGACTATCGAGGCATCAACCTGATCAAAGTGAGGTACAGTTACCCGCTACCTCTCATAGCCAGTGCGATCGAGTCAATGCACGGGGCGCGCTTCTTCACAAAATTGGATCTCAGGAGTGCTTACAACCTGGTGCGTATCCGGGAGAGGGACAAGTGGAAGACGGCATTTAGTACCACCTCAGGGCACTATGAGTACCTCGTCATGCTGTACGGGTTGATGAATGCTCCATCAGTCTTCCAGGCCTTTGTAGACAAGATTTTCCGGGACCTGCACGGGCAGGGGGTAGTGGTGTATATCGACGACATTCTGATATACTCCGCTACACGCGCCAAGGATGTGTCCCTGGTGCGCAGGGTGCTTGGTCGACTGTTGGAGCTGGAGATGGAGAGTGACCGCATTTCAGCCGTGCGTAATTGGCCGACTCCCACCACGGTAAAGGAAGTGCAGCAGTTTCTAGGGTTTGTCAACTATTACCGGAGGTTTATCCAGGGCTTTGGTCAGGTAGCGGCTCCCATTACCTCACTGCTGAAGGGGGGACCGGTGCGTTTGCAGTGGTCGGCTAAGGCGGACAGGGCTTTTGGTCACCTGAGGGCTCTGTTTACCTCGGCTCCAGTGCTGGCTCATCCGGATCCCTCTTTGGCGGTCATAGTGGAGGTGGACGAGTCCGAGGCTGGGATAGGAGCCGTGCTCTCTAAGCTTTCGGGTACGCCACCAAAGCTCCGCCCCTGTGCCTTCTTTTCGAGGAAGCTCAGCCCGGCGGAGCGAAACTATGACGTGGGGGACCGGGAGCTGTTGGCTGTCGTTAAGGCCTTGAAGGCGGGAGACATTGGCTTGAGGGGGCTAAACACCCTTTTCTCATCTGGAAAACCACAATCTGTAGTACATCCGGGCAGCGAGGAGACTGAACCCTCACCAGGCAAGGTGGGCCATGTTCTTTACCCGTTTTGTTTTCACCCTGTCCTACAGACCAGGTTCCCAGAACACGAGGGCAGACGCACTGTCCCGGATGTATGACACAGAGGAGCGGTCCATGGATCCCACTCTCATACTCCTGGCCTCTGGTCTGGTGGCACCGGTAGTGTGGGAGCTGGACGCGGACATCGAGCGGGCGTTACGTACAGAGCCCACTCCCCTCCAGTGTCCAGCTGGGCGTCTGTACATTCCGTCTGCTGTCCGCGACCATTTGATCTATTGGGCCCACACATCACCCTCCTCTGGTCATCCGGGCATCGGTCGGACAGAGCGCTGTCTTAGTGGGAAGTGCTGGTGGTCCACCTTGGCCAAGGGCGTGAGGGTTTATGTGTCCTCCTGCTCGGTGTGTGCCCAGTGCAAGGCACCTAGGCACCTGCCCAGAGGGAAGTTACAATCCTTACATGTTCCACAACGGCTGTGGTCGCACCTGTCAGTGGACTTCCTGGTGGAGAGAGAGTAAACCAGGATGTGGGTAGGTTTCTGCGGTCTTATTGCCAGGACCAGCCAGGGGAGTGGGCGGCGTTCATACCCTGGGCAGAGATGGCCCAGAACTCGCTCCGCCACTCCTCTACTAACCTCTCCCCCTTCCAGTGCGTACTGGGGTACCAGCCGGTTCTGGCGCCATGGCATCAGAGCCAGATCGAGGCTCCTGCGGTGGACGACTGGTTTAGGTACTTGGAGGAGACATGGGACGCCGCTCATGTGCACCTTCAGCGGGCCGTGAGGCATCAGAAAGCCAGCGCAGTCCGCCATCGCAGTGAGGCCCTGGTGTTCGCACCGGGGGACCGGGTCTGGCTCTCGACCCAAAACCTGCCCCTCCGCCTGCCCTGACGGAAGCTGGGCCCGCAGTTTGTCCAGAGGGGGCGGAGGAGCCTCCCGCACCACAGACTCCTGGAGTGGACCAGCCACCACCGGCCTGAGGAGAGACACATTGAACGAGGGGTTAATACGGTAATCTGGGGGAAGCTGTAACCTTTTTGGACCCTTCGACGCTGTGGGAGTTCCACCATCGCCATCCGGATTGCCCTGCGCCTCGTCCTCCGGGTCGTCCCCGAGGTCGGTGTCGGCGCGCTGCTGGAGCCGCGAGTCATNCCCTCTGTTTCCCTCATGTTTTTGTGTGTTATTGTTCCTGATAGTGTCAGTCCATATTTGGTGGGCATGGTATTGTTGGTACTTTGTTATTTCCTTGAGTAAACTACCTTGTGTTGCTCATCTCTGCTGTCCTGCGCCTAACTCATTTGCACCAGCTACAACCGGCACCTGACACATAATAAGTAAGATGTTTCTCTAACCGTTACTGAGAATGTTGTTGCTTTTCGGCTGGCTTCTTGCAAATGTATTTTTGTATTTTAAAAAAGAAAATACATGTATGTTAATTAAATACAATACTTTGCAGAAGTATTTTATATTTGAATTTGATACATTGGTCTTTAGGGTATTTTAGAGTAGTATATTGTCATTGGAATTTGTCATTCATGCCCAACCCTAAGTTGTGTTTTCCCCTTTCATGTGGAAGTTGAAAAGACAAGGAAGAAATAGCTCTGAAAAATTGTCTGATGGGCAGGGCAGACTATGTTCCCGTTCGCTGTGTGTCATCTCAGAACTTTTGCATTGTTGATTTCCCAAGAGTGCTCTAGGAGAAGGTGGTGACCTCATGACATGAGAATGACAGTTGAAGAAAGAAAGAATTCCATTTTTTTCTGTGTAAACTATATCCAGCAATATTTCTGACCTTTTCCTCTGAAAGAGACACTTGTTGAGAAAATATATTTGGCATCCTTTCTTAGTAACCATCTTTTAACAGACTGGGTAAAAGGAAAACAAGTGACAGAGAAAAAAATTCCCATTGAATCCCATTTTAAACACTATCATGGCGAGAGGGAGATATGGATGCTTTTATCTTTGACATGTCTAGATAATGTGCTTGACATGATTTCCTCGATGCTCGGACGATAAAGCTCTTCCCTTTTCATGGCCCTCTGTGTAGCCAACTGTACACCTGTCTGAAGGTTTGTGCTACAGGTCAAACTATTGTTGCATTACAGGTCAAATGAGTCTTGAATCTTGTCAGTCAAACCCTCATAAGAAGCTATAAAGACAAGACTATGAAGTGTGCTCTATAACCTGACATCTCTTCCACATGCAGTCTCTGATAACGTAGAGATAATCCATCTTCATAGATCTTATCGTATCTGAGCTCCACCAAATCATGTCCTCAAACACATTGCGTTCACACATACAGCACAGAGCAACCGCTCCACAAAATCTTTTTGATTGGCCTTTGAAGTGAAAGTGAAGAGGGATGGGTGCGAGGGGAGGGGTGGGTAGGCTAATCCTTATGGAAAAGAGACTGCAATCATCACAGACTACTCCTAGATCGATACTGAGGGTAACGGAGGTGCAACTCTAAGTCCCATCGCCATCGCAGACGATTAGACAACCTTGATAAACTGCTCATGCAATAAGATCCCACAGCCTATGGAAATCTCCTGCCCACGCCTTTGTCATGTAGTCAAGAAAAACACCAGTCTCAATGTCAACAGTGAAGAAGCGACTCCGGGAGGCTGGCCTTCTAGGCAGAGTTTCAAAGAAAAAGCCATAGCTCAGACTGGCCAATAAAAATAAAAGATTAAAATGGGAAAAAGAACACAGACACTGGACAGAGGAACTCAGGTCAGCATCCTGGAGTCGCCTCTTCACTGTTGACGTTGAGACTGGTGTTTTGCGGGTACTATCTACTGAAGCTGCCAGTTGAGGACTTGTGAGGCGTCTGTTTCTCAAACTAGACACTCAGACTTGTTTACATAAGACAACTCGTCGCTAATGTTATGTTGAAAGAACACTTGGCCCCTAAGCTCATTGAGTTGCAACTTGCTGATGTGTTTGATAGTAATCACTCGAGTCTGCCACTGTTTTGGGCAAAATTACAAATGGAGACAATGCACTCATGCATCCCAACTGCAAATATTCAATATAAAAAAATCTAAAACCATTTGCGCGCATCTTGTGTCCCACCGCAAGCTATTTTGTAACATGATTCCCTATGAAACACTGCCAGACACACATACTGTACTCTAGTAATAGGTAGTCTTAATGAGCAGCAGAAAATCAGTATTGAGCGTAGTAGCAGCTGACTCGATACTGCAGTGCACTTCTAGTTTTCATGCAAAACAAATGTACTTGAGAAATACTGCACCAGACACCATAGCTAGATGTCAAATTGAAAAACCAAGACTTCCCTGGAAAAAACGTTGAAGTTAATTACAGATTTCTTGATTTATCTTAATTAATTCTGACTATTTTGAAGGAAAATGGTTGCTACCATGACTCAATAGGGACAAACAACAATAACTGCCAGGGTACGATACAGTGAGGGAAAAAAGTATTTGATCCCCTGCTGATTTTGTACGTTTGCCCACTGACAAAGAAATGATCAGTCTATAATTTTAATGGTAGGTTTATTTGAACAGTGAGAGACAGAATAACAACAAAAAAATCCAGAAAAACGCATTGTGAAAAATATTATAAATGGAATTGCATTTTAATGAGGGAAATAAGTATTTGACCCCCTCTCAATCAGAAAGATTTCTGGCTCCCAGGTGTCTTTTATACAGGTAACGAGCTGAGATTAGGAGCACACTCTTAAAGGGAGTGCTCCTAATCTCAGTTTGTTACCTGTATAAAAGACACCTGTCCACAGAAGCAATCAATCAATCAGATTCCAAACTCTCCACCATGGCCAAGACCAAAGAGCTCTCCAAGGATGTCAGGGACAAGATTGTAGACCTACACAAGGCTGGAATNTGGGGGTGTTTTTCTGCTAAGGGGACAGGACAACTTCACCGCATAAAAGGGACGATGGACGGGGCCATGTACCGTCAAATCTTGGGTGAGAACCTCCTTCCCTCAGCCAGGGCATTGAAAATGGGTCGTGGATGGGTATTCCAGCATGACAATGACCCAAAACACACGGTCAAGGCAACAAAGGAGTGGCTCAAGAAGAAGCACATTAAGGTCCTGGAGTGGCCTAGCCAGTCTCCAGACCTTAATCCCATAGAAAATCTGTGGAGGGAGCTGAAGGTTTGAGTTGCCAAACATCAGCCTCGAAACCTTAATGACTTGGAGAAGATCTGCAAAGAGGAGTGGGACAAAATCCCTCCTGAGATGTGTGCTAACCTGGTGGGCAACTACAAGAAATTGCCAACAAGGGTTTTGCCACCAAGTACTGAGTCATGTTTTGTAGAGGGGGTCAAATACTTATTTCCCTTTATAACATTTTTTACATGCGTTTTTCTGGATTTTTTTGTTGTTATTCTGTCTCTCACTGTTCAAATAAACCTACCATTAAAATTATAGACTGATCATTTCTCTGTCAGTGGGAAAATGTACAAAATCAGCAGGGGATCAAATACTTTTTTCCCTCACTGTATAGTGAACGTAACACACCCACATCGAACCTGACCTCTAAGACCCAAATCTTATTTTTCTTAATGAGCAGCAGAAAAACACATGCGGAATCATTGCGTTCATCCCGCCATAAAAATAAAAAAAACATTTTTAAAGCTTTGTGTCATCATAGGTGATTGAGAGTACAAAGTGCACATGGACTTCTATTGGGAACACATTCTTGCTCAATTGCATTGCTGTTTGCCACTGATGTTCTGGACTGACCAATAATGACTGTTGTTGCCTATGTACAATATTCCACCAGTGCCTATTCACTAATGGGATTCAACTCCCTATTTAACACGATAGACCATCAAAAAGGTTCCTCCATCATATTCCCCGCCCACATAGAAAACTGTCCTTAGACGATTGGAGGAGGGCCTCACCAGTGAGATTGGTGGACAGCAGGAGCAGTGTATCACAGGTCAGGTCAGCCGTTGTCCCGGAGATCACCACAGCCCAGATGGTCAACACCTGAACAGGAAAAGAGAAAGAAGTAAAGAGTAAACAAGTCTAGTCAGTCTGTTTCTGGAACTGGGGTAAAACACATTGTTATCTAAAAGACAGATGACATAAGTTTAGTACTGATGTGAATTTCACTGTCTACTTGAGACGAGGGAAACATAGGCAGACACTATGTCTAGTGTCTAGCATTAGTCAGCCTACCTCCCACACAAAATGGTAGAAAATATCCCCAAGTTCACAATAGTGCACTTCTATGCTGTTCACTGAATAAAAAAATGATGCTAATGTATAAAATTCATTGACTATCAGACATACTCCCAGTCTCAGCATCGTAAAATACTGCATTCATTTTAAATGTTGGTTTCATGCACATATTTTACATTTGTGGCATGAATTGTTCATGTTATATATATACATTACTTCCCTATAGGGTTCCCTGATGTACAGTATAACGAACAACCTGCGGAGTTAAAACTTTCAGGACGTTCCATTGAACCTGAAGTACAAACATTCATGTCAATTATGCATGCATATTGCACTAACTTGTCATGTAGGCTGTAAAGAATATATTCACATGTATTGCACCCTTTCCCTTCTGAACATGCTGGCCCTCACAAGTGGCGCAGTGGTCTACGGCACTTCATCTCAGTGCTAGAGGTGTCACTACAGACCCTGGTTCGATTCCAGGCTGTATCACAACCGGCTGTGATTGGGAATCCCATAGGGCGGTGCACAATTGGCTCAGCATCGTTAGGGTTCGGGGTAGGCTGTCATTGTAAATTAGAATTTGTTGTTAACTGACTTTCATAGTTAAATAAAAAATGTACATACCTAGGGAAACATATGCAGTAGATACATAAATATCCCTATAGGCCAGGAATCATCAACTAGATTCAGCCGCAGTCTAATTTGTTCTTGAGCGAATGTTCAGGGGGCAGGAAGATAATTACACATCATTTGTAGACTGCAAATTGTCTGCAAGAAGCCCAAACATATATAACAATTGACTAAAAAACTACAATTTTAAACCTTGCTTACATTTGTATACAATCACATATACAGGTAGCTGCCGAAATAATGAAAACATGAGTAAACGAGGGATACAAAGTATATTGAAAGCAGGTGCTTCCACACAGGTGTGGTTCCTGAGTTAATTAAGCAATTAACATCTCATCATGCTTAGGGTCATGTATAGAAATGCTGGGCAGGCCATTATTTTGGCTACCATGGCTATGGGAACACAATAGGATGACAATGGCCCTATCCACAGGACACGAGTGGTCACTGAATGGGTTGATGAGCATGAAAACCATATGCCATGGCCTTCTCAGTCACCAGATCTCAACCCGATTGAACACTAATGGGAGATACTGGAGCAGTGCCTGAGACAGCGTTTTCCACCACCATCAACAAAATACCAAATGATGGGAATTTCCCATGGAAGAATGGAGACGTATCCCTTCACTAGAGTTCCAGACACTTGCCAAGGTGCAGTGAAGCTGTTCTGGATTGTGGTGGCCCAACGTTCTATTAAGACACTTTATGTTGGTGATTCCTTTATTTTGGAAGTTACCTGTATCTCTACTATGCGTGGGAATACTTCGGAACAGATTTCCAAAATTAAAATTACTTGGAGCTGATTTGCTGTCTAACAATTAAATTGTATTTATTTATTTTTAACTTGGGGGGGGGGCAAATAAAATTACCCGCGAGCCCAATTTTTGGGGGAATAAAAATGTTGGGGGAAATAAATGTTTTCCACCTGTTGCAAGGATGGCTAAATGAAACCCATGCAGGCCGTATTTCATAAACTCAAACCACCCATTCTTTCTGTGAAGAGCCTCTAGTGTCATAGGCTCCTAGCAAAGCACAGCAGGTCCTGCCTGAGGCCCTTCGTTGAGGAAAAAGGTATTTCAGTGCCCACACACCCAGACAGAGGAGAGGAGAAGAGGCGGTGGCCTGCTAATCTAAGACCCTGCTGCCCCCCCCATCCCTTCTCTGAGGTTTCCTACACGAGACACTAAATTGATTTGTGACCTACTTTTCGTAATATGTTGAAATTGGAATGCAATAAATCGTGAAGAGAGGAAGAAGCAAGAATATAAAATAAAAAACCCACACAGGAGCCTGGTCTGCTGTAGAGCCAGTACACTCAACATAGCCTCAACTGCTTGAGAACATTAATGGGGTTTTATGTAACCTCATCTGCTTGCTTGTTTGCTTTGCTTGTGTCCTTGTTGATGGAAGGAGAATTCAGAGTGTGTCACAAGGAGCTGGACTTGAAATATTCTTTATCCTCTCAGGGAGCTCTACTTATATGCTCTGTCTCTTAACTGTGATTCATTATCACAACAAAATGGTGCTCTGTCAGTAGCATGTTATGGCATAACTTTAAGCTTAAAAACAGGATGAGCAGGACGTGGAATCTTTCTCAAGTGTTAAATTACTATTCTGCGGTGGATAGTAGTGGAACTGTCTGAAAAAATCGATTGCTTTTCCATGGTAATTTTCTAAGAAATGTAGTTCCACTGTATGCAGTCTTCCACAGTAATAAACTGGCAGAATATTTGATCAATCAATCTTTACAAAAATGGTGTCAGCCTTGATAATGCAATCACACGTACATGAAAGTACTTCTTGACTGACATTCACATAATTAGCATGTTTGGCAACATCTTAGCCTTGGTTCTACAGTAATGCACTCTAATGCCGCATAATGACCACACATCATCACTGCAGCTGGCTAATACAGTACAACATTAATTAATTTAATTCACTCAACTATTTCAGACACTGCCATGTGGTGTGAAGATGATGCACAGCAGGTATCTTTCACACATGAGGAATATCTTACCAAGCATAACACGTCTGTGCTAAGTAATGCCCACTTTATAGTACATTTGAATAAGTGCATGGTTGGTAAATCAAATGAAAAGTAAGGTTGACAGAATGGTGGGGACTTTGTAGTCTTTGTTGTCCCTATATCTCAAGTCATTGTAGTACCTAGATATTCCTAGTCCCTAGAGAGAGAGAGGTAAATCTGGGTCGGCACAGAGATACTTTATATCAAGGGTCATGGGGAGGTTGGCATGGAGACATATCCAGGGGTCATTGACTCATTATGCCCATGTAGTATTCTATACAACTCAATCCCTCTCCTAAGCAAAGTGGGTAGGAGTGAGTGTGCTTGCGTGTGTGCGTGTGTTTAAAAATGTATATTTTTTAAGTGCAGTTGGCAGTTTAAATGTGCAATACTTATCAGCTGGCTTCTGATAAAAATAATTAAAAAAATTTGCTCATCTCAATTTGGTGGAGTTAAATTGGAAGTCTCCACTCTGAATATCAAAAGCCTGAGAAAAGAACCTGTCCCAGGGGGATTTTTGCTGAATCAGAAACAGATCTGTGAATCACCCTCAAACCATAATTAGAAAGAATGTCTGAACTAATGAATCCCAATTCACAAGGAGCAAAGAAACTTCTGTCACTCACAAACTGCACCTCTAGGAAGTAGATCTCAAGGCACATATCACGTACGCATGCGAGCACAAACCAGGGGTTAGAATCGGTTCAGGGAACAGAACTGAAAACCGGAACAGAAAGTGATCCAAGGAACAGAAACGGAAATGGGCACAAAAGTGATCCATACTGTTCTGGAACAGAACCGCTATTTTAAAAGCATAGGAAAAAATGTTCAGGCATTTTTTCTAGTACCACAAAAAAACGCAACGAAGCGCCTTTAAAAAGCCCTCAATCTGTCACCCAGAAATGTATTCCAGTGTCTTCCTGCAAGCTGAAAATCTTTGCCAGTGTTTGTGTGTGTTCAGGCTACCTGCCCCTGCCCCTCCGAAGTATAGGCTACTGTACTGACGTTACAAGTGTGATTCAGGAAAGATATTTTAAACTAGCTAGAGAAGAATGTATCAACTTTTTTAAAGATAGTTAAGGATACTATAGCCCTAGTTATCACGTTTCACGTTCGATTCATTAACTACAAAAAGGTAAGACTTAATTCTGGTGCTGCTCTGCACATACAAGCTTGTTAGGTAGCTAGCTCAAAGGACATTCAAAGTTCCTCTATAGAAGCCGCTCCTCCTAGGTATAATTCTGTGGTTCTAATTCAGAGAATGCATGTCATAACAAGATGTCCAGTGATTCAAGCCTCCTTCTCAACCTTCTCTCGCTCTCTTCCCACCCACAAAACTTCAGACACATCTTGCGCCATAGGCTACACTCATCTGTCCATCACGCATGTAAACAACTAGCTTGCCTGCTCTATCCGTACTGGTTGGCGAAGTAATTTAATGAGCTAAATGTAAAAAAACAGAGTTCACAAGTTAAAAAAGAAACAGAAAGAAATGATATAAACCTATGCTTTTTTGGTTAGAACCGGTTCAGAACTTTATTTTGCTGGTCGGAACAGTGGAACAGAACGAAAATAATTTTGGTTCCAAACTCTGGTACGAACGCACGACCCCCTCCACACGCATGACCCCCTCTCCTCCACACACACACTCACTCACTCCCCCAACAAACATCTGAGTTACACATAGCCCAGAGTGAGTGCTTCTGTGGAGAGGAAGGAAAACACAGGAAGCCAGCCTTCTGCCTTCAGTCAGTTATTCAACAGAGCAGAACAGAGGAGTAGGCATGGGGGACTTCAACTCATAACCTAAAGGTGGTTTGTCCAGCAGAGACATATGTTCTCACCTCTGACTTCATGTGATTCGCTCTGGTTCACTCCAGCGAAACTGACTGCACACTATGGGAAATGAAGCCTATATGCCAACCATGGGTAAAGCTATCACAAAAAGAACTGTCACACACTATGGGCTGAGAAGTGTTTTTTAAAGGTAGCTACCGAGCTAGCACATAACGTTCTGAGAACCATATGTTTCTTAAAGTTGGTGAGAGTGTGGTTGTCTTATGGTTATTTTGCATACAACCTTTCCACAACTTTCTGGTAATGGTGCAGGATAGACGCTTGGCTTTGGAACATTCTCAGCACATTTAAGTAACTTGACAAAAAAAGTATATTTTCTTGGTATTTCATTACTTTAACAGAACGTTTCCTAAAAGTTCAAACATGGTTACATTTCATTTCAATTTTGGTAATGTTTAAGGAATGTAAAACCGTGGAGTTCTCAAATAGTTCCAAGAACATTAAGAACCAATGTTCTACTTTAGGAATGTCAGTACTTCAGCATAATGTTTCCTTCAGTTTTCCTCAAAGTTCTATTGAAAGTAAAGTTTTCAAATTGTTCCGAGAACGTTCAAAGAATGTTGTTTAAAAAAAAATGACATTCCGTTCTCAGCATCAACAAAACTCTCTATCCTCTATCTTGGTAAGTGTGTTCAGATGTGTCGGTCTTAATGAGTGCTTGCTTCGTTTTAAATAGGTCTGTTTGAATTGACTAAAAGAAAATCTTTATATGCGTGAAAAAACATGGCGTGCTAGCTCCATCCTGTTGGCGCAATGGACTAATTCCATGTACATGTATAGAGAATAGAAGATTATAGGTTTGAATCTCACTGATCCCTAGTCACAATAAAAAAATGTCCAAATAACCTATAATCTCTGTTCTAAGAGCGTTAATAAAACCTCCCATATAAACTTTCAAGGAACCAGAGTAAAACATTATCAGAACCTCCCTGCAACCTAAAAAGAAACGTTCCCAGAACAGGCAAAATGTATTTTTTTTCACTGTCTTCTTACTGTTGTTTTTTATTTCTTTACATTATCTTTTGTTAACCTAATACCCATTTTTTACTTAAAAATGTCACTGTTGGTTAGGGCATTAAGTAATCATTTCTCTGTAAGGTCTACACCTGTTGGATTCAGCGCACATGACAAATAAACTTTGATTTGATTTTGTTCACTTCTGTTCTCAGAACATTTTAAAAACATTAAGTTTTACCAGTCAGAAAACATACGGTATGGCTCCGTTCCCACAACTTCCAAGGAACCAAATGTGCTAGCAGGGATAGCTTTCTCACAGGCTTTGGAAAGTCTGCGTGAGATACCATTGCTTATATTTGTCTCCCTCGTGATGGACTGTTTTACTGAGTGTACCAATTTTGCTCCTTGATCAATCGTAAGGCAAACTTGGGTTTCAACTGACCCTACCTAAGTTACAGTACTGTTGCACATCCTCATTTAGTGGAGTTTTAGTTGAATGTTCTATTAGCCATCACCACAGGGGGTGCCCTGTCCTATCCTGCCCTCTTTGACTTTTCTGCAGTTTTCTTATTGCAGACGGGGTGAAACGAGTGAGGGTCTGTTCAAGTGTGAAAATACTTTTTGCGAATACTGAATACTGTGGTTAAGTCACCAGAATATCTAACAGAGAAGGTCAAATAAACTTACACAAAGCAATAAAAATAGAACTAGAACAATAGAACACACTTTTAGGCACAATTGTATTGGCAGCAGAGCATTGTGTTCATTTTATGAGCAAATCCCCTGACAGCTTAGCCTAAAATTGTAAACAATGAACAATACATGGTATTACAAACAAGCCACCATAGCCCTGCTCCCATTCTGCAGTTGCCAAAACGGTTGAAACTGAATCTAATTCTGACTGTCCATAGTCAGTGCATGTGATAAACTATTCTTCCTGGTTCCACTTTAAACAAACTACAACTTTTGTCCTAATGAAGCTTTTATAAACCCTGAATAAGACATACATTGATGCTTCAGAAAACATTCATTATCAATTATCTTCAATAATGAAAATGTACATGTCAAAATGCAACTGCTAAAATGAAAGGGGTCAACAGGGAAATGGCTCTTGATCTTCAATCGAGTTCCTTTTGACTGTGAGTGAAAGTGGATTGTATTGGTGCCAGGAGGGCTACCTGGCTATCTGTCTAATGGAGTTCACCAGATAACACTGGCCCAACTGGCTTTACAACTAATACACTGGCTGGCAGCAGACCTTCAATCAAGGCAGAGTGACTGCCACAACATTGTTTTTCATTCTTTCCATTCTTGGGCAGAAAGGGGTAGAATCAGACCAAAGCCAGTATTGTATCTTAATTTGATTATAAAGGAGGATTTGAGCTCCGGCTTCCTTTACAGCTCAGGGCATGGCACTCATAACCAATCAGCAATGCACCTGTGTGGTGAGTGAAGCCAGGTTTGTGCCCAGGTCACAGCCTTTTAATCAGCCCATCAGGACATAAAAGAACACCCGGGGAGGGATTCTCCACCACTGATCCCCTTAAAGTGTCTGACTGTCTGTGCAAACACGATATCACTTTGTGGCTTTATCAAAACTTTTCAAGGTCCCACACAATACAGGGTTCTACAAATATAATACCTGACCACACACTACAGTAAATGAATAGAGATACAGGTTTTTAAAAAAATTAAGTGATTCAGTCTTGGCAGTATCAAAACTCTAAGCTGCCTGAACAACCGCTGGGGTAGCGAAGTCAAGTGCCTGAAATCCCTCCCTCTCCGCACTGTGCTGCATGCACCCCGGAAACCCACGACTCTCTCCCAGGCTTCTCAGCATGATTCCTGGCTCTCCTACTTCCCGGAAACTTTTGATGGTAAATCCGGAAAACAATGTGACAACACTGGAAGGCAAGTGCATTTTGTACCATGTTTGGACACTGATTTCAGTCGAGACAAATAATATGAGTTTATCCCAACTACCTTGTTGTGCGATTCACATTGGTCCTCCGTATATACTAACAAGGCATTAACACATGGTATTGTCATTGCACTACATAAAATGGCATTGGCATTACCAGAACCATGATGCATCTGTTTATATTATCCAAATTTTCAGACAGGGTTCTACATGCCTTGCCAGGAGCCTTTCCATGCAAGTTGAATGGCACCTCATAAAATCCTCTTCAATTAGACAATGCATGCATGTGTATGTGTGTATTGGAGAGAGTTACTGTGTGTGTGCATGTCTGTGTGCGTGCCCATGTATGTGTGTGTCTGTTTCTGCGTGTGTCTGTGGTCACTGACTAAGCCACGCACAGAGGTTTGTCTGAGTACACCAGCAAGAGCAGCGGCAGCCGTCTGTAAACTTGATAATCCAGGTCTAACAATAGGTACCAGGCACCAACAACATGTAATATATACGCTGGGCCCTTACAAATGGCAATGCTGTCCTCACACTCTCAATTCTCATCCCCATCCACCACTGTTGGCCCAACTCCATCTTGGAGAGGCTGCGTAACAAGAGGCTTGACAGGCACACAGACACAGACATGGAGCCAGTGGCTGGAGCATGTAGTAGGAATGGGTTCACTGCAGCTGACTACAGTCAACAAGAACAACCAACAATGTTATGATACATTGCCTGGCTGGCTGTTTGGCAGGTTGGTTCTGAGAACAAATAGAGTTGGATGATACAAATAGAGTGGAGATGATCCCTGCTTTGGACAGACTGATATCCAGGGATTGTTGTTGTTCCACTAACCCCTGAGCCCCCAAACACGAGACAGCATCACCCCCTGTCATGATCCCCTTAACCCTCAGGTTCGAGGAAGGCTGAAATTATTCTGAGAAATAACTATTTTTCTTGGGGAATGTAAGAAGTTTGTTGGTTTCAACAAACCCCTCCCCCCAAAGGCAAGAGTCAGCTCTGTGTGTGCCTGTGAGGGCCAAAACGCTACAGAGGCCAACAGAAAGTGGAGTGGATGTTAGAGAGATATTCATGTATTAACATTGTATTAGCACACTAAACCACTAAATGGATATTATGTGTAGTAAAGTGTCTTAATACATCACAAACAACTAATCCTCCATCATGCTATGTGATATAATGACAAAAACTACAAATACCACAAGCATCAGCCAAATACCAGACATTCTGTTATTTTCACCCAATTGGTCAGGCAGAAAAATTAAAGAGCATTATCTATAACTTCAAGCTGCCACAGTCTCTCTCTGATTGGATGACCCAGTCTGGAAAAACAATGGAGTAAGTCCTGAACTTCACACAATCTTTCCATTGCTCTTTTCTGTCTGTCTTAGTGCCAGGATTTAGCTTGACAACTGAATTGCAAGGTGAAGTTAGTAACAAGTGAAACACAATTGTTTTTAACATTGAAATCAACTTTACACATGTGAAGATGATGTTACCAAGGGCAATGTGTGTATTGCTTTATAAAGAGTGATGGGTGCTTGCTATATGAAATGCTTGTGCTGCAGCTAATTAGAGCCAAACAAACACATGCTCAAGCACACACACACACACACACTTAACCGATCTCTTCTGGTGAAATATGTCATTTATTTTTTTTATCAACGCTCACAAGTGATGCCTCTCACATTGAAGACACAGTATATAATATGATTGAACTCCCTCACGCTGAGCGGCTAGCACATGACTTATTTATACTTCAAATGGATGGGGTGAGCGAATTGCTCTTAATTCCCCCCCTGCTATAATGAATGGTTTTTAGTGCTCTCTCTTTCTCTCTCTCTTTGTGTGTGTGACAGTAGTGATGCGTGAGAGATTCAACCCACGCAAAGTGTGTATGGCATGAGTTGAAAAGCATGTCTCCATTAGCTCACTCTCCATTGACACATGAGACAATGTAATGCAACATCAATTTACTTTTTCTATAATATAGTTGTAATTTCTTGACGGGAGAGTTACACTGGGCCCTTACAAATGGCAATGCTGTCCTCACGCTCTCAATATATAAAACATTAATAACACATGCTCTTTCCATGATATAGACTGACCAGGTGAATCCAGGTGAAAACTATGATCCCTTATTGATGTCATCCACATCAATCAGTGTAGATGAAGGGGAGGAGACAGGTTAAAGAAGGATTTTTAAGCCTTGAGACATTGTGTATGTGTACCATTCAGAGGGTGAATGGGCAAGACAAAATAGTTAATTGCCTTTGACCCGGGTATGGTAGTAGCTGCCATGGCACTAGTTTGCAATGCTGCAGTTTTTTTTAATGCTCAACAGTTTCCCGTGTGTATCAAGAATGGTCCACCACCCAAAGGACATCTAGCCAACTTGACACAACTGTGGGAAGCATTGGTGTCAACATGGGCCAGCATCCCTGTGGAACGCTTTCGACACCTTGTAGAGTCCATGCCCCGATGAATTGAGGCTGTTCTGAGGGAAAAACGCAGTTCAATATTAGGATAGTGTTCTTAATGTTTTCTAGTATCAGTATATTGCGTTGGTGTTTGTGGTTGTATTCACTTGTAACATGCCCATTTGTGGTCCTCCACTTCAAGGAGTACAAGAGCGACGATTTCTTCAGCGGTATCACAGACACCTTATTAGTGTGGCACTATACAGCAGTTGCGGCACTAAGTTAATATGGTGGAGAGTCAATTTAATTATATTGACATTAATTAATGTGCTATATGACCCACAGCTATGAATACTTTAAATTGCTTCCACCACATTAAGCCTGGTTAAAGGTGACATTTTTTTAATGAGAAAATACTGCATTGTTTAGTCATGGGCAAAACCAAATCTGATGCCCTGTGTTATTATATATATATATATATATATATATATGCCTCCCTCATGTGTCCATTGCTCAAAACGTATCTGTCAAAAGCAGTATTGGCATTGTACTGTAGTAATTTGGTAGGTCTTTGGCCTTGATCTCATCCAAATCTACAGTATACTTCATGCCCTAACATTAATTATAAAACCACTGGTTTGAGGTCAGGCACATCAAAGGAAACCTGGCTTCACTCACCACACAGGTGCATTGCTGATTGGTTATGAGTGCCATGCCCTGAGCTGTAAAGGAAGCCGGAGCGCAAATCCTCCTTTATATTCAAATGAAGATAGTTTTTCTACTGCAGATTGAGCTTTTTCCTCTTTCCAATATAAATGTAACCTGTGAATAATTAGACTGCCTTTGTTTGTGTAATTAAAATGTATAACCAACAACAACTCAAGCCTCATGCTTTGAGAATGTACTCCATTTCCATCTGATAGCTAACAAGAGAGCAGCTTTGAAATACAAACAGAACTACTTCCCTTCTCTATTAGAAGTTATTTGCAATTGTTTTACACAGAACTGAGCCCCCAGACCCAGTTTGAACCATACTACCAAATGGTGAAATGGTTCAGTGCTCAGAAGCAGACCAAATCAAAGATGTTTGCCTTCTTTGCATCATTAGCCAAAACAAATCAAAATAAAAAAAAGACATGAAAATAGAGGGGCCAAATAGCTACAATTAGGCTAGCATGGCAGATAAGCCTGACAAACAGATCCTTAGACAGTCAATGCATCAGGGCCAAGTGACACCATGTTGAATTATAGGCGGTGCCAGAGAGATCTGATTAATGGGCCATCCTACATGATTTTCTATCTTGCTTCATGCTTCAAAACAACTGGGACAGCAATGGGAAACAAGTAGAACCTATCACTAATGCAAGGTTCTACGTGGAACCCCTTTACCACTAAAAGGTTCTAAGTACAATATGTTTCACCACCAAAGGGTTCTACCTGGAACCAAAAAGGGTTCTCCTATGGGGACAAAAAATAATCGTATTTTCTAAGAGTGTAGGCAAGGGGGATAAGTGGAGTCTATGATAAAGGACATGCGTGACAAACACATTTCTTTTTGACTTTGATTACACTATGAGGGTTTTAGGATGAAAGGGGAATTTAACTTTTGATCAACTGTATCACACTCTAAACCAGTTCAAGGCCTTCCTCATCAGAACCTCAGTGCTTATATGGGTCAGTGTTTCACGCATAGGGCAGTTACTTAATCCACTCTAGTGGAAAGTTGCTGATGATGCACCTTAAAGTAAGACGAATATATTGGCAGGAGCATAAAAAGCAAAGATGAGTATAGCCTCTTCGGACATGAAATGCCCACAGGGCTTCCTTTCTGTCTACTCTGCTCTGTCTGCTCTGATGTCGGTTAAGGGCAAATTATCATTTTAGACATAACCTTCATGGAGATAAACGTCCCTATCAGCGTTGGTATTGATCTGTCAATCTTACGTTGATTCCTATTTTCTCTGTCCTCCACCAATCAGATGCAGTGGCAGTCGGTGCCGTTTAAGATGAGGGATAATAATATTCTATGAGCATGGCCTTATTTCTATTACAGCATATTGGATGACTGTCATTCATGTTCCATTCAACCAGCCCAATGTAACATTGCTAGGTTTAGGCTACTACATGACACTCAAATTTTCCCTATACCCATCATGAGGTTGCTACAACCTAGCCTATGAATGAAAGTACATTGTTGTCACCATATTAGCTAACGTCATAGTCAACATAGCTACTAGAACTAACACGTTCATGCAATGATGCAGTACAGTATAGAGTCAGCAAGCAGTTTAGCAGTTACACTGGCGGGCCCCGTGGCAATAAATTAATAAGCCTCTTAAATGGTTCTGGAATCGGTTCCGACCAACATTTTCGCTTATATATTGATCTGTGGACACCGTAGATCGAAATAGCTTTCATTGAGCGGCAGCCCTGATTCATCTGCCTGTGTGAAGCAGAGTGTGAAATCTGACACCGCTTGAAGCTGGGATGTCTCTCCTACCGTTTCTTTCTCTCTTCTGACTGTCCATCAACTCCTGGCTGAACCCTACGTCATAGCCACTAACAACGCATATGCCTGGAATTTTTATGTTTCCTGCTGCTCCCATGAGGAGCCTCCGCTGATCAAATGTGGTATCAACAAATCTTTGTCTAATGGGGTTTGGTAGCAACAATGCCCCCTTGCTCTTATCTGTCTGAATGGAATTTATAAATTTCCTCGAATGGACATTAGGAAACCAGCGGTAGAGTCCCATATGTTGCAATGTACTGTACACTTCAAATCCAAATACATAATGTTCCCATTAGAATGATTTCCCACTCATAGGATTCCACAAGCCCTTTGTTGAATAAATATCTCAGCTCCACTCCAGCCCAAGATGTAGAAGAAACGGCAGTGATGGTCGCATATGTTGCTTTGTACACTTCATCCAAATACTTAATACCTCATTTTGATATGTATACTTCAAATCCAAATACCTAATCTTCCCATTAGAACCCAATCACTTTCCACTCTCAAAGGATTCTCCACTTTAGCCTCTGATGTAGAAGAGCACAGATCCTAACAGTCTTCTCCAGCCATACCACTCTGCAATGCCGAATGATGATGTTTGGATGGGGAGAGAGAGAAAAAAACAGTGGAAGCCGGTGCAAAACAGCTGTAGAGTGGGAAGGTAATGGACTCAGAAGCAGAAAATTGGTTAAACGGCCACGGAGGTCTCCGTCGCCATATGTCTTCCCTCTGGCCCCCCTTATCCCTCAATCCCTCTATCCCTCCTCCCCCAGCCAACCCTCCACCCCCCTCTTTATCTCCAGAGCCAGGGACCGGGCCTTCTTGAAACTTGACAGCTGGGATTGGGAGTGGAAGTGTGGCCAACGCTGGCCCATGTAAGTGGATGTTGCTGTCACTGTGTGGATCTTTGAGTGGCTGATGACAGGTGCTAGAGACTCCCACACAAACACACACGCACACACACGCACACACACGCACACACACATACCCTGGCTAATGGCCCCATCAACCCCGAAACGACCCTTTCCCTCCATTTAGCTTAGTTTCTTCTCCTGGCTGAGCATTTACTCTGTTCTCCATTCATATCAAAGTGGTAATGATTGGACAGGATGAGAGGGGGACTACTTGGCTGTGTCTCAAATGGCTCCCTATTTCCTATATAGTGCACTACTTTTGATCAGAGCCTACAGTGCTATATATAGAGAATAGGGTGCCATGAAGACGCAGACCTTGACAGCCACTACCTCCTCCAGCTGTCGAGAGTAAGGTGCCTCTGGCTGCCTTGGTGGCCCATAAGGAGCGGCTGTTTGTGTTAGCTACAGTGTCTAAGCTTCACTTATCTAAAGTGAGCAGGCTGCTCACCGTGAATGAGTCGATAGTCTGGGACCAGCAGGAAAAGGGGGCCTGCTTGACATTCAGCACACCAGCAGCTGTCTAGGCAGAACTTCTGAAATGAATCAAACCGGAAGAGTTTGTGGTTCCAAAATCTTCTCAAAATGTATTCTAAAAAACCAAGTCGATAATCCCACTTGGGGAGAGAAATCAAATGGCTAAAGGTTGGTGTATTATAACTGAGACTGAGGGCCTTTTGATGGTTGAGTGGCTTGATGGAGTGTTGGATGTGAAGATCACCTGGGAGAGGATGTGGTGGAGAGGTAAAATACAGTAAGTTGGACATTTTCCGCCAAGTCACTATGCTCTGGCCACACACTTAAATGAGTTTTCCTGCTATTGGCCTGAGGGCAGATCAAATTTTAACAACCACTATAAACACCTCCAAAGGGGAAAGAGAAGAGACAAAGGTGCTTTCAAATTACCACAAGGATTAAAACTTTCCGCCTTGGTCTCAGTCTCCTGGCGATGACATTCCAGTAATTTTAAACAGCCTCTCTCTCTCTCTGTCTCTTTCTGTCTCTCCATCTCTCTCTATCTCTGCCTCACTCTGTCTCTCCATGTCTCTCTTTCTGCCTCTGTCTCTCTCCTAGCACATAATCAAATCTCCATGGTCACTACACAAATCTTCCTCCAGGCTAGCGTTAGGCTTGTGCTAGCCATGGACGTAAGCTGTTAATTCCTCCATGGTGTGTGACAAAGCAGGCGAACTCGGAGCCCAAACATGCAACAGTCAGACTTACACTGCATTTTTGGATACGGAACAAGACAGCACAGTCAACCGCCCGTGAATAAATGTTCCATCGTGCTCTCTGTGTTGCGTTTTGCAGCCTCAGCAGTGTTTTTTCAAATGGCTCATTTGAGATTCAGATTCAGAAAAGTGGTATTGTCCCATTGCTGGGCAATTTGGCTTTCTCTTTTAAGTTATGAAATACAAATGGGCATGGCACGATGACAAAGAAAAAGTTGCAGCGCATATAAAAGACAACAACGTCTACTGCAAAGACGACAAATTGTGAACGAGCCCATAAAAAGACAGTGTGCAGCACCATTATTTCATTAGGCTTTGCAGCCTCGCCGGCGCTGCGACGTGAGCGATGGGATGCAGAACTTGGTCTGCCTCTACCAGACTTAACAAATAATACATTACAACTAATGGGGGAGAGGGAGTGAAAGAAAAACAACACAAGTAGACAGTGATGAATGCCTTGTTTGTTCAACTACCAGATATCTCCAAGTTTGTTCCAACCTCCCACATTTCAAACAGAAGCCCCGCAGAGCAGGAAGCATACAGCACTGAAAAAGAATAGCACACAGAGGTCTTTGAGCTTCAGGAGAATGCAAAGTCTTTGCCTGCTTTGCATCCTGAACTGATGATTGCTTTCACAGGCACAGCTAGGAAAGCTAGAATCAATCTAGGACGGCTGTCTTGCAAAAACCAACATTGATATATGGAGGTAAACACTTAAGTAAACTATTTGTAGGCCTATATTCTCCCCATTCATTCAACGCCTGACAAAAGAACAGCTACCTCCACCCTTGCTGTACTGTAATTTGTGTTCATCCACCAACCTGTTTTGAAATTACAGGGTAGATAGACCACCAGCACTACAGGTACCTAGGCAAGCTAACAAACTAACTAAGCAGATGCCATGGCAAGCAAATTAACTCCCTTTATTTATTTTAATTAGGCAAGTCAGTTAAGAACAAATTCTTATTTACAATGACAACCTAGGAACAGTGGGTTAACTGCCTTGTTCAGGGGCAGAACAACATATTTTTATCTTGTCAGCTCAGGGATTCGGACTAGAAACCTTTTCAGTTACTGGCCCAACACTCGAACCACTAGGCTACCTGCCACTAACTAACCAACAGGCACAAAGGATGGTGGGGTCCGTGCTCCGTGGGCGTAAGTAACGAGGACGGACCCTTATCACTATTGCCTGCCAGGCTGCCTGATCTACTTTCATCCCCTGGGCTAGATCCAGCTAGCATACTGTGGTGCTGCGGCCTCAGCAGCAGCTCTGTTCTGTTTAAGGCTCTAATGGTGTTTACACATGCAGGGCATTATGACGCTCCATTGTTTACCCTGCCTTATTAACAGAGAGAGAGAGAGAGAGAGTGTCGCTTGCATGGGTGGCATAATATTGATTGTTGGCCACACTTCCACTCCCTATCCCAGCTGTCAAACCATGGGTGTATGTTTGTTTGCGTGTCAGTCAGAGCTTGTGTGGTTTGTAGTATAGAATGTGTGTTGGTGCATATCATGAAAGGCAAGCATGCAAGAACGCTAATACAGTCAAGAGGCAGGTGTGTGCATGCACTCACTTCAGTATAAGTAATTGAAGTTATATGTTTGAGTGCTGTGTCGTCAGTACTGTAGCAGTATATGTGTAGGAGGCTGCATGGCATGTATCTATGAATGAATGAGGCAGTCGTGTGTTAATTACTTGGTTACTTGGTGTGGGTGTTGTGGGTCTCTCTATCCGTATCCATGGGAGCCAGGCCAGGGAACATGTGAGAGAGAGAGAGCGTGTAGGTGAGGGTGTGTGTGATAGTGAGTGCAAGCACGAGAGACAGCGGAAACTGCACCACACGCACACACTGCTGTCTGACAATCAACTTCCTCTCACACAGTGGAATGGCTACTGACGACACCAGGGCATCAATGTCTATGAGAGAACCCTATCCCTATTTCTTCCCATTTTGATACCCTCTGAGGGGGGACTGTCCGATCAATCGTTACTCTGCCTCCCCTACGGGCTGTGGTCAAAAGTAGTACACTACATAGGGAATAGGGTGCCATTTAGGACAGCCTAAATATGCCTCTCTACTTTGCCTCTTCACTTGACCTTGCGGTTGCGGTTGATTCTGGGCTGGTATCGCCGCTGTAAGGTTGTTAATTGTGATAAATGAGAATGACACCAACTCCTACGGTAGCCCAGCAAGTCAATATATTTTATGCCAGCTCTGGCACGGCGAGGAGCTGCTGTCTCTATGGGTAATTAATGGAGGATGCTCAGGCTTGTATCAAGGATGGCG
This sequence comes from Hucho hucho, assembly GCA_003317085.1. Taxonomy (NCBI): domain Eukaryota; kingdom Metazoa; phylum Chordata; class Actinopteri; order Salmoniformes; family Salmonidae; genus Hucho; species Hucho hucho. The sequence continues at coordinate 236,102 of QNTS01001177.1, forward strand.
GTAAAAAGGCACAGTGCACCTCTCTCTTGCCTACATCTTCCTACTCTATAATTCTAGTGCAGACACTTGGGAAGTCTTGTGTGTGTGTGTGTGTGTGTTTGTGTCCGTGTGTGTGCAGGACGACTGTGTTGTGCTTGCATATGGGTGCTTGGGAATGGAGGTGATTGAACTTGTACATGTTCAAATAAATCAGAAGTCGGAATGGTACGTGGATAAGAGCCCTTGGTCATTCCCCATACAGATTGATTCTGTCCTTTGTATTTTTAATGTCTTTTCTCTGGAGAAACTAAACGATGACGTTCATCTGGATAGGTGCAGTCTCTCTGAGACGTTGTGACACGAGGGAACGAAACATGGAGTCAAGCGCTTCCACTTGACTTCCTGCATATCCCAGGCGCCTCGAGCCTGCGACAGATACCGGGAGACCTGGGATAAAAAAAACAGTCCCCACTCACAGGACCATAAATATGTCACTCTGTCGTAGGAAAGGAGGCCAGTGTTTACAGCCTGACCAAGCATGGGTTATCAGGCCTCTGGACAATCGACAGTGCACCATAAACATTACAGCAGAGATGGAGTTGGAAGGGGAGAGAGGGAGAGGGAAAGAAAGAGAGCAAAAGGGAGGGAAGAGTTTGTAGTATAGTGAAGACTTAAGGGCCATTTACATTATCTCTCTTCAATATCAGATTTGCTCCTTTTCTGTTTATACTGGCCTTGGATGTTGTGTGGCCAAAGCTACATTCCTGCCTCATATGTGAGCGCAGCTATTAGCATACCGTAAATACCATAGTATATAGACAAACAAAATAAGGATAGCAATTGAAACTATACTGGAGCTTCTCATCTAAACCATATTCCACATAATGTTTTACACTTGAATAATGCAATGATTCAAACATTTGTGGATATTTTAAAAGGATATTTCCATTTGGCTGAAGCAAAGACACTGTAAATAAATGTATCTTAAAGTTGTCGTTTTAATTGTGTTTATGATTTTCTTGTGCTTATTGTATTCATATGAATTGTGTCAACTAATTCAGCATCAGCTGCCATCGATACTTTGTAATGTTGAATTTGGAATAAACTATTCTAAATACATTGCATTTGGAAAGTATTCAGACCCCTTGACTTTTTCCACATTTTGTTATGTTAGTCTTATTCTAAAATTGAATTACACATAACACCCCATAATGAAAAAAGCAAAAAACGTTTTTGCAAATGTATATAAAAATTTAAAAAACTGAAATATTAAATTTACATAAGTATTCAGACCCTTTATTCAGACCCTCGCACCTTTGGCAGCGATTACAGCTTTGAGTCTTCCTGTGTATGATGTGACTGTACAAGCTTGGCACACCTGTATCTGGGGAGTTTCTCCCATTCTTCTCTGCAGATCCTCTCAAGCTCTGTCAGGTTGGATGGGGAGTGTTGCTGCACAGCTATTTTCAGGTCTCTCTGGAGACGTTCGATTGGGTTAAAGTCCGGCCTCTGGCTGGGCCACTCAAGGACATTCAAAAACTCCCGAAGCCACTCCTGCGTTGTCTTGGCTGTGTGCTTAGGGTCATTGTCCTGTTGGTAGGTGAACCTTCGCCCCTGTCTGACATATATAGACAAGTGTGTGCCTTTCCAAATCATGTCCAATCAATTACATTTACCACTGGTGGACTCCAATCAAGTTGTAGAAACATCTAAATGATGATCAATGGAACCCGGATGCACCTGAGCTCAATTTCGAGTCTCATAGCAAAGGGTCTGAATACTAATGTAAATAAGGTATTTCTGTTAAAATACATAATAATTTTGCAAAATGTCAAAAAATATGTTTTAGTTTTGTCATTATGGGGTATTGTGTGTAGATTGCTGAGGATTTTTTAAAATCCATTTTAGAATAAGGCTGTAACATAACAAAATGTGGAAAAAGTCAAGGTGAATACCTTCCAAAGGCACGGTACACAGTAGAAGTTGGAGTAAATTGGAAAAGCAAGTAACTTAGAAGAACAACAAAAATAACATATTGAACTTGTAAAAGTACCTCTTGTTAGCTACTCCCTATAGTTGTGCATAATTACACTGAACAAAAATATAAACCCAACATGTAAAGTGTTGATCCCATGTTTCATGAGCTGAAATAAAAAATCCCAGAAGTTTTGCATACAGACAAAAAGCTTATTTCTCTGAAATGTTGTGCACAAATTTCTCCTTGGCAAGATAATCCATCCAACTGACAAGTGGGGCATATCAAGAAGCGGATTAAACAGCATGATCATTACACAGGTGCACCTTGTGCCGGGGACAAGAAAAGGCTGCTTTAAAATCTGCAGTTTTGTCTCACAACACAATGCCACAGATGTCTCAAGTTGAGGGAGCGTGCATTTAATGTTCATTTCTCTACCATAAGCTGCCTTCAACGTCGTTTTAGAGAATTTGGCAGTACTTCCAAATGGCCTCAAAACCGCAGACCACGTGTAACCACGCCAGCCCAGGACCTCCACATCTGGCTTCTTCACCTGTGGGATCGTCTGAGGGGGGAGTAACTATGTCTGTAATAAAGACCTTTTGTGGGGAAAAACTCCTTCTGATTTGCTGGGACTGGCTCCCCAGTTTGTGGGTCTATGCCCTCCCACCCCTGCCCAGTCATGTGAAATCCATAGACATGGCCTAATTTATTTAAATTGACTGATTTCCTTATACGAACTGTAACTGAGTACAATCTTTGAAATTGTTGCATGTTGCGTTTATATTTTTGTTTCAATATAGTTCATATCAATAACAATTGAGTGAAAAGGCTTGTTATTTATAGACTACCGAGACACGGCTATAGTGTCCTTTCGCCCTACATCATAAATATCTCCCGCTTCCTTATTAGCTTGTTTGTGAGCTGCTTCGAGGCTATGTAATTGCACTGATAATAAGAATACAAAACCTCCACAAACAAACCAATAAACCAACACAAGCATCCAATTCTGTTCTCCAACTACACTCCAGTCCTCTGATCAAACAAAAGGGAAAATAAACAACATAACCCTTTTGGGAACCGCAAACAATTGCTTTGATGACTTTGTGTTAGCTTTAAGTGGGAAACCGAGTATGTACTCTGCAAAAACAAAACAATCACACAGTAACTTAATTTAAGTAACTTATCAGAAAAGTTAACCAAAGCTTTGTTATGGCACCGCACCCAGTACCTGCTGCTCTCAAACCACCGTAGACTGTGAACTTTCATTTAATTAATATGCAGATTTGAGTGATCAATTGGCTTGATTGAAACCCTGGCGCAGGTATGGAGATGTGCTGCCTTTGTCCTCCCCTGAGTTAGTTGGGAAAGATTTCATCTCATAGTTAGTCAACCAAAAAACCTTGACAAGCTTCAAAGCTGCATGGGACTCAAAGAAAAAGTCCCCCTGAATTAGTACAGTGCCTTCAAAAAGTATTCATACCCCTTGACTTATTCCACTTTTTTTTTACAACCTGAATTCAAAAACATATTCAATAGTTTTTTTATCACCTATCTACACAGAATACCCCATAATAACAAAGTGAAAACATGTTTTTGAAATATAGAAATATCTCATTTACATACACTACCGTTCAAAAGTTTGGGGTCACATAGGAATGTCTTTGTTTTTGAAAGAAGAGCAAATTTTTTGTCCATTAAAACGTCAAATTGATCAGAAATACAGTGTAGACATTGTTAATGGGTCGCCCTCAGCCTCTCCTCCGGGTACCATCCCCAGACCAACGGGCAGACGGAACGCCTGAACCAAGAAATAGGGAAGTACCTCTGCCAACAATGTTCTGCCTCTACACACAACTGGAGTCGGTATGTGACCTGGGCCGAATACGCTCAGAACTCACTCATGCATTCATCCCTCCGCCTTACTCCGCTTCAGTGTGTACCTGGTTGTCAACCCCCATCTTTCCCTGGGAGGCAGAGCCTTGTACTGTCCCAGCTGTCGACTACTGGTTTTGGCGTAGTGAGCGGGTATGGGAGACCGCTCACCGGCATCTGCAGGAAGCCTCTAATACCCAGAAACGCTTTGCCGACAGACAACGCCGATCTACGCCACTCTTTCACCCCGGACAGCGTGTGTGGCTCTCTACCAGAGACATCCGGGTCCGCCTCCCCTGCAAGTTCTGTCCTTGCTTCATTGGTCCCTTCAAGATAACCCATCGCATCAACCCTGTCACGTACCACCTCCAATTACCCTGTCAGTATAAAATCTCCTTGTCCTTCCATGTGTCTCTGTTAAAACCGGTCACCTACAGTCCTCTTCATCCTCCAGTCTCAACCCGCAGTGCGCCCCCAACCGTTGGACGTCAGAGAGGAACCTGCCTACGCCATTCAGGCTATCCTTGATTCCAAACGCCTGAGAGGTCGCGACTGGGAAGGTTATGGGCCTGAAGACCGGCCCTGGGTCACCGACCAGGACATCCTTGACCCAGAGATGATTCAGGATTCAGGCATTCCACTGTAACCATCCGAATCGTCCCACTCCCCGACCACGAGGTCAACCCCCAAACAGACCCACTGGACATCAGTCTCGACGCAGAACGTGGAGGTCGTCACAACCTTGTCGAACCAGCCTGCCAAACTAGCCTGCCGGGGGGGGGGGGGTCAACCTTGTGTTCTTGAACATAGCCCTGTCTTTCATTTTTTCATTGATTTCACCTGTGTTAGTTACTCACCTGGTCTCATCAGCTCCTTAATTAGATCAGTTCATTCTGTTTGTGCCTAGGTATTGTTCGTTTTGACTCTTCTAAGCCTTTTCCTAGCTCGTTTGCTCGTTTGTGAGAACCAGTTTTAGCCTTCAGTCCTAGTTTTTTTTCACCTGCCTGTTTGCCTACCTATGTATGGCCATTGCCTGCTTGTGACCACTATTCCTGCCTTCTGCGAAGGCGTAATAAACACCTGCCGCACTCTGCGCGTGAATCTACACCTTTTTCTCCCTGAGAATGTATTACAGATTTAAGTCAAAACTGTAACTAGGCCACTCAGGAACATTCAATGTTGTCTTGGTAAGCAACTCTAGTGTAGATTTGGCCTTGTGTTTTAGGTTATTGTCTTGCTGAAAGGTGAGTTTGTCTCCCAGTGTCTGTTGGAAAGCAGACTGAACCAGGTTTTCCTTTAAGATTGTGTCTTTACTTATAGCTCTATTCCGTTTCTTTTTATCCCCAAAACACCCTAGTCCTTGTCGATGACAAGCATATCCATAACATGAGGCAGCCATCACCACATGCTTGAAAATATAAAGATTGATACTCAGTGATGTGTTGTGATGGATTTGCTCCAAACATAACGCTTTGTATTTAGGACAAACGTACATTTTTTTTACATTTTACCTTTATTTATACAGGTTTTTCTCATTGAGATAACATCTCTTTTCCAAGAGAGACCTGGTCCAATAGCAGCAGGGGGAACAACGTTTCAGACAAAACAACTTGCATACACTAATACAACATTAAACACAACTATAAACACACATACAGTACAACAAATACATTTTACGTCTTGACTAAAAACAGCTGACCTAAAAACAATTACACTTTTCTATGATATATACATCGATCAAGTGTTTAACTCCACCAATGAAACTAGATCATCAAATTTTTAAAGGACCACGGAGCTAAGTAACTAAAACTATTTCTACCATAACCTGTTCAAATTTTTGGTACTGTTAGAAGCAAATGAGAATGGGACCAAAATTGATATTTATTTACTGACCTGATTAAAAAAGAACAGAGATAAAATGGCATTTTACCCATTATGGCCTTGTAAATCAGTGTATACCAGTGTTTAAGCCCACGCAAGGTCAATGACGACCAGCCAACAGCCCTGTAGAGATCACAATGATGTGTTAGACGTTTTTGTGCCTTGTTGCACACAAGATGCATGTTTTGTAATATTTGTATTCTGTACAGGCTTCCTTCTTTTCAGTCTGTCATTTAGGTCAGTATTGTGGAGTAACTACAATGTTGTTGAACCATCCTCAGTTTTCTCCTATCACAGCCATTAAACTATGTAACTTTTTTTTAATCACAATTGGCCAATTGGTGAAATCCCTGAGCAGTTTCCTTCCTCTACGGCAACTGAGTTAGGAAAGACGGTTGTATCTTTGTAGTGATTGGGTGCATCGATTTACCATCCAAAGCCTAATAACTTCACCATGAACGAAGGGATATTCATTGTCTGCTTATAATTTATTTTACTTCACACATCTACCAATTGGTGCCCTTCCTTGTGAGGCATTGAAAACCCCGCCTTGGTCTTTGTGGTTGAATCTGTGCTTGACTGTCACGATCTTGTACAGAATTGGACCAAGGCGCAGCATGCAGGGTTGAGTCAAACATTTATTTAAATGCAACTCACCAAAACAAAAGAAAGTCCACAACGACCGTAACGCAGGTGTGGCACACACAGGTACACACCACTACAAACATAAGTATAATATCCCACAACACAGGTGGGGGACTGAACAACCTAAATAGGATTCCCAATTAGAGACAACGACTAACAGCTGCCTCTAATTGGGAAACCAAACCAACCAACATAGAACAAAAACACACCCCTGATCACGTCCTGACCAAAACCACCATAGAGCAGCCAAAAGGGCTATCTATGGCCAGGACGGGACAGTAGCCCCCCCCAAAGGCGCGGACTCCGACCGCGACCAAAAGTCACTGGGGGGGTCTCTCGGGTGGGTCTTCGCCTTTGGCGGCGGCTCGTACCAGCCCGAGAAGACTCACTGGAGGCCCAGTACGTGGACCAAGAACAGTACGTACCAGGCTGGGACGACATCTTAGAGGCCTGGTGCGTGGAACAGGAACAGTCCATGCCCGGCTGGGACGACACTCTAGAAGCCAGGTGCGTGGAACAGGAACAGTCCGTGCCGGTCTCTCGATGCGCACAGGGGACCTGATGCGTGGAGCAGGGACTGGACTTGCCGGGCTCTGAAGGCGCACAGGGAACCTGATGCGTGGAGCAGGGACAGGACGTTCCGGGCTCTCGATGCGCACAGGGTACCTGATGCGTGGAGCAGGGACAGGCCATGCCGGGCTCTGAAGGCGCACAGGGGACCTGATGCGTGGAGCGGGAACAGGCCGTGCCGGGCTCTGAAGACGCACAGGGAGCCTGGTACTTGGAGCAGGAACAGGTCGTGCCGGGCTCTCAATGCGCACAGGGGACCTGATGCGTAGAGCAGGGACAGGCCGTGCTGGGCTCTGAAGGCGCACAGGGGACCTGGTGCGTGGAGCAGGGACAGAACGTGCCGGGCTCTCGATGCGCACAGGGGACCTGGTGCGTGGAGCAGGGACAGGACGTACTGGGCTGTGGAGACGCACGGGAGATACAGTGCGCAGAGCCGGCGCAGGATATCCTGGTCCAAGGAGGCGCACCGGAGACCAGGAGCGCTGAGCCAACACCCTCCTTCCAGGCTGGTCGCTCACCCTAGCCTGACAGATGCGGGGAGCTGGAATGTCGCTCACCGGGCTGTGGGCGCGCACTGGAGACACAGTGCGCAGAGCCGGCGCAGGATATCCTGGTCCGAAGAGGCGCACCAGAGACCAGGAGCGCTGAGCCGACACCCTCCTAGTCCAGGGGATACTTAATCTGGGTCTGCAAAACTGGCCCATAGATTCCTATTCAGATATTATGAGACTGTTATCCCTTAGACTCTAAGGTTTATAGCCATTGAGTACTGTACTGAAAATAGACTACACAAAAAATACATTCGTTTGACAGTCTACAACTCAACAATGGCTAGCATTGGAAAAATAAATAAAAGATTACATTTGTCCAGAAATAGTTGCTTTATTGCTTTGGTATTCATCTGATTTAGCCATGTTTAGTTATGTAAGGACTAGACAGCAAATATCCTGTGATTTCCAGTTTCACAATGCTCATGTTGGAAAAAAATTATCTCTGTTATATCTACGACAACACCATATCACCAAACCTTAACAACATGAAGAGTAAACCAATCAGATTCTGATTATGGATTGTCAAAGTACAGCAATAAAATAGGAATAGATAGAGACAGATAATGATCAGGCAGCGTGTCCGTGTTATTACATGAGTTTCTGGATGTCCAGTTTAACCAGTTAGACTTGAATAGTCAATGTACAAATTAGAATTATCTTTACATTAGATATCAGTATCTGTGAATCATTCCCTTCAGCCCTGTCCTATGCAATCTCTAAAAGTAATTTTTCAATGCTTCAGTGCTGCTTTATCTAAAGGTCAAATAAATAGTGTGGCACATATCTGATCTATTCAGTATACCTACAAACACCAGTTAAGACCGTGTTACAATATAGCCACGACTGCATCATCTCTATATAACCAGGTTATTACACCACCGTCTCCCCAACCACCTATTGTCACAGCACTGATTGGCCTTACGACTGACATATCAGTTTCTTACAGCACCCCTATGGAAACAAGACAGAGTTATGCGTTCCAAATGGCACCCTATTTCCCACACAGTGCACTACATCTAAAAGCCCAATGGACCCTTTTGGAATAGGCTGCCATTTGGGACGCAACCAGTGAGTGCTCCTACAGTGTCTTTAAGTGCTTCTATACATGTGTCTGTGAGCATAGCGTGATGTAGAAAAATAAAGAACAGCCATGCAAGCCAGCAGATGGATCGCAGTTTGGCTTGCCCGGAATTCTTTCCTTCATTCTATTAAAGGGTCAATATGGGAACGGTGAATACATTTTGACATTTTAAAATGGGTGGCTGCTTTGTTTTTGTTTGAATCTCAGACTGCCCCTTGAAATACCCAGCTCTCTGAGGTTTCACTTGAAATTGATCAGACCCATTTTCTGAGAATTTGTTGTAAGGGGCTTAGGGAAAGGAGAAGCAAAGGCTTTTCCAAGCAAATATGATTGTTATCATCCGCATTTGATCTAAAACTGATTACCTTTGGTACGTAATGTCCTGTCCTCCGATTCGGTTATCTTTTTTATAGAATGAATTTACACGAGGCAATCAATATTGTCAGGCTCTTTTGTAGCTGGTGCATAGAAGTCAGGCGCAGGACAACAGTACTGAATGAGCAAAACACTTTACTCAAGCAAAACGCTAAATGCGTGAATGCAAAGACACATGCCAAACGCAAAACAGGCGAGGCATAAATGAAATGCACCCGCCGAAAAGAAACGGCTTAACAATAAACAATAACACACAAGGACATGGGGGAAAACAGAGGGTTAAATACACAACAGGTAATGATGGGGAATGCAAACCAGGTGTGTGAAAAACAAGACAAGACAAATGAAAAGTAGATCGGTGATGATTAGAAGACCGGTGACGCCGAATGCCGCCCGAACGAGGAGGGGAACCGACTTCAGTCGAAGTCGTGACAAATATGTAGTTAACCAAAGACTGCAACTACCGGTACATTTTAGCCCATCAGTCTATGTGATGTGTCGTGACATATTCTGTTGCTTCATACCATATCCAATATCTTTTTACACATTGTATTGGTTTGAGGAACCCACAAATGCTGATGCTCCAGATACTCAACTTGTCTAAAGAAGGCCAATTTTATTGCTTATTTAATCAGAACAACAGTTTTCAGCTGTGCTAACATCATTGCAAAAGGGTTTTCTAATGATCATTTTGCCTTTTAAAATGAAAAACTTGGATTAGCTAACACAACGTGCCATTGGAACACAAGAGTGATGGTTGCTGATAATGGGTCTCTGTAAGCCTATGTAGATATTCCATAAAAAATCTGCAGTGTCCAGCTACAATAGTCATTTGATGTTATTTTAATGGACAAAAAATTTGCTCTTCTTTCAAAAACAAGGACATTTCTAAGTGACCCCAAACTTTTGAACGGTAGTGCATGTATTGCAATCAAAATCTAATTTCTACTTTACATATATTTTTTATCAGGATTTTTGATGTGGTGATCAATCAAAACAAGTTTCTCCTCCAGTTGCTTGCTATACCTTGGGACCAACTGCACAGAAGTTGGAGTGAAACAGGGAGTACCACTGTACCTGAACTTGTCCAATAAGAACACTGAGTAAGGGACGTTTGGCGCTGACAGAGATGGACGCCTCGCTTCGCGTTCTTAGGAAACTATGCAGTATTTTGTTTTTTTACGTATTATTTCTTACACTGTTACCCCAGGAAATCTTATTACATACAGCCGGGAGGAACTTTTGGATATAAGAGCAACGTCAACTTACCAACATTACGACCAGGAATATGTCTTTCCCGAAGCGGATCCTCTGTTTGGACCATCGCCCAGGACAATGGATCGGATTCCAGTAGGCGACCCAAAACAACGGCGCCGCAGAAGGGTCAGACGGACAGGTCTTCTGGTCAGGCTCCGTAGACGGGCACATCGCTCACCGCTCCCGAGTATAGTACTCACCAATGTCCAGTCTCTTGACAACAAGGTAGACGAAATTCTAGCAAGGTTTGCCTTCCAGAGAGACAGAGATTGTAACATTCTTTGTTTCACGGAAACATGGCTCACTCGGGATACGTTATCAGAGTCGGTACAGCCACCCGGTTTCTTCACGCATCGCACCGACAGAAACAAACATCACTCTGGTAAGAAGAAGGGTGAGGGTGTATGCCTTATGATTAATGAGTCGTGGTGTGAACATAACAACATACAGGAACTCAAATCCTTTTGTTCACCTGACCTGGAATTCCTTACGATCAAATGCTGACCGCATTATCTACCAAGATAATTATCTTCGATTATAATCACAGCTGTGTATATCCCTCCACAAGCAGACACCTCGACGGCCCTGAAAGAACTTCATTGGCCTATATGTAAACTGGAAACCACATATCCTGAGGCTGCATGTATTGTAGCTGGGGATTTTAACAAGGCTAATCTAAAAACAAAGCTCCCTAAATTTTATCAGCATATCAAATGCGCGACCCAGGCTGGCAAAACTCTGGATCATTGTTACTCTAATTTCCGCAAAGCATACGAAGCCCTCCCTCGCACTCCTTTCGGGGAAATCTGACCACGACTCCATTTTGTTGCTCCCAGTCTATAGACAAAAACTAAAACAGGAAACGCCCGTGCTCAAGTCTGTTCAATGCTGGTCCGACCAATCTGATTCCACGCTTCAATATTGTTTCGATCACGTGGACTGGGATATGTTCCAGATAGCATCGGACAACAACATTGATGTAAACGATGATTCGGTGAGCGGGTTTATTAGCAAGTGCATCGGTGGTACCCACGGTGACTATTAAATCCTTCCCTAACCAGAATCCGTGGATTGATGGCAGCATTCGTGCAAAACTGAAAGCGTGAACGACTGCTTTTAATCATGGCAAGGCGACAGGAAACATGACCGAATACAAACAGTGTAGCTATTCCCTCCGTAAGGAAATCAAACAAGCTAAGAGTCAGTATAGAGACAAAGTAGAGTCGCAATTCAACAGCTCAGACACGAGAAGTATGTGGCAGGGTCTACAGTCAATCACGGACTACATAAAGAAAACCAGACCCGTCGTGGACACCGATGTCTTGCTCCCAGACAAACTAAACAACTTCTTTGCTCGCTTTGAGGACAATACAGTGCCACTGACGGCCCGGTACCAAACCTGCGGGCTCTCCTTCACCACAGCCAACATGAGTAAAACATTTAAACGTGTTAAATCTCACAAGGGCCCAGACGGCATCCCTAGCCGCGTCCTCAGAGCATGCGCAGACCAGCTGGCTGGTGTGTTTACAGACATATTCAATCAATCCCTATCCCAGTCTGCTGTTCCCACATGCTTCAAGAGGGCCACCATTGTTCCTGTTCCCAAGAAAGCTAAGGTAACTGAGCTAAACGACTATCGCCCCGTAGCACTCACTTCCGTCATCATGAAGTGCTTTGAGAGACTAGTCAAGGATCATATCAACTCCACCCTACCTGACACCCTAGACCCACTCCAATTTGCTTACCGTCCCAATAGGTCCACAGACGATGCAATCGCAATCACACTGCCCTAACCCATCTGGACAAGAGGAATACCTATGTAAGAATACTGTTTCTTCGATTACAGCTCAGCATTTAACACCATAGTACCCTCCAAACTCGTCATTAAGCTCGAGACCCTGGGTCTCGACCCCAGCCTGTGCAACTGGGTCCTGGACTTTCTGACGGGGCAGTCCCAGGTGGTGAGGGTAGGAAACAACCCCGCTGATCCCCACAAGGGTGGTTCTCAGCCCTCTCCTGCACTCCCTGTTCACCCATGACTGCGAGGCCATGCACGCCTCCAACTCAATCATCAAGTTTGCAGACGACACTACAGTGGTAGGCTTGATTACCAACAACAACGAGACGGCCTACAGAGAGGAGGTGAGGGCCCTCGGAGTGGGGTGTCAGGAAAATAACCTCACACTCAACAAAACAAAGGAGATGATCTTGGACTTCAGGAAACAGCAGAGGGAGCACCCCCCTATCCACATCGACGGGACAGCAGTGGAGAAGGTGGAAAGTTTTAAGTGTTTCCTCGGCGTACACATCACGGACAAACTGAAATGGTCCACCCACACAGACAGCGTGGTGAAGAAGGCGCAACAGCGCCTCTTCAACCTCAGGAGGCTGAAGAAATTTGTCTTGTCACCATAAACACTCACAAACGTTTACAGATGCACAATCGAGAGCATCCTGTCGGGCTGTATCACCGCCTGGTACGGCAACTGCTCCGCCCACAACCATAAGGCTCTCACAGAGGGTAGTGAGGTCTGCACAACGCATCACCGGGGGCAAATTACCTGCCCTCCAGGACACCTACACCACCCAATGTCACAGGAAGGCCAAAAAGATCATCAAGAACAACAACCACCCGAGCCACTGCCTGTTCACCCCGCATTCATTCAAAAGGCGAGGTCAGTACAGGTGCATCAAAGCTGGGACCGAGAGACTGAAAAACAGCTTCTATTTCAAGGCCATCAGACTGTTAAACAGCCATCACTAACATTGAGTGGCTGCTGCTAACATACAGACTCAATCTCTAGCCACTTTAATAATTAATAATTGGATGTAATAAATATATCACTAGTCACTTAAACAAAGCCACTTTATATAATGTTTACATACCCTACATTACTCATCTCATATATACAGTATATACTGTACTCTACTGCATCTTGCCTATGCCGTTCGGCCATCGCTCATTCATATATTTATATGTACATATTCTTATTCATTCCTTTACATTTGTGTGTATAAGTTAGTTGTTGTGAAATTGTTAGATTACTTGTTAGATATTACTGCACAGTCGGAACTAGAAGCACAAGCATTTCGCTACACTTGCATTAACATCTGCTAACCATGTGTATGTGACCAATAAAATGTGATTTGATTTTGAGTAGCAAAATGGTTTGCTACAGTTTGCTACGCTGTGCTCTACTGAACATGACCCTGACCAGATAGAAGAGTGCCCCCCTCTGGCCTTCAACCCATCAAACGTGACCTTAATAGAGAGAACCTGTACTTCTGATAAATGTCCAATCTTGCAGAGTGCAAACACTACAGTACATTCCCATATCCACTGTAATAGACTACTGTACTGATAGATACACCTGGCAGTCTCACCTATAGAATAGCCCAGTATGACATACTGTATACTGGGATATTGGTTCATTAATGGGCTTCAAACTTTGACTGATTGAAGTTCTCAAGCCTCACCCTATCTGCAGCAATCAGTCCAGTCACCTTGGCTTGGGGAAGGTGGGCTTTAAAACATGTGTGCTGGCAACCTAGCTATCATTGATTAATATGTTCAAACGGAGCTGCTGATGCAAGCACTTTCAAGGATTTCAGTCTTGCGCCATCGAACACGTACTTTATCATCAGCATATAGCCACCTGCTTGGTATAGTGCACTATACAGGGAATAGTGTAACATTTCAGACGCAGGCGTGATATACAATAGACGGCTTTATAGGTTACGGGAGTCGGGAGAGAAGGATGAACATTATGAGTCTTGAAAGGTCAAACCATAGTGTACAGTAAATGCACGTATGCCATATAGGTAGTCAATGAAACACATGGCTGTGGTAAAGGTCGCCGGCGCTGTTCACGGTCACACAGATGTATCATATTCCCCAGTGGCAGCTTCTGGTGTTAAGGGAAACCAATCCAAATGGCACCCTGCTTTCTACACAAACATATTCAACACCTCAGTGGTGTTAAGTAAAAATACTTTAAAGTACTACTTAAGTAGTTTGGGGGTATCTGTACTTTACTTTTCTATTTATGTATTTTTAACAACTTTTAATTTTACTCCACTACATTCCATAAGAAAATGAATGCACTTTTTACTCCATTCACTTTCCCTGACACCCAAAAGTACTCGTTACATTTCAAATGTTCAGCAAGACAAGAAAACGGTCCAATTCACACACATCAAGAGAACATCCCTGGTCATCCCTATTGCCTCTTATCTGGCAGACTCACTAAACACAAATAGTTCAATTGTAAATGCTTCGTTTGTAAATGAGTGTTGACAGCAACAAGCCCAAATATATTTGACAAAAGATGAAGAATTTCAAACCCTGATTACCTCTTTATTTATGTGTGGGAATACTTGGGAACAGATTTCCTGAATTACAATCTATTTGAGATGATTCTACAGTCTTTTATGTCAAAATAAATGAATAAAGATATTTTTCTTCAAAAAATTGGGGGGCCAAACAAAATCACCTTGGTGCCGAATTTGGCCCGCGGGCAGCCTATTGGGGAACCTTGTTGTATAGTGCTAGCACACAGTTATTCCTCAAAAGCCAGTTCCCCATCTGTCAGCCAATCAGCCATTGGTATTCAGCTATGTGATAAGGTTGGGCGGAAGGATTTCTATCTCTGTAGCTTCTGTGCCCGTAGAAATATAATTACTATAGTATACTAGAATTAACTAGAATTGAATGGGAATGTCCGTTCTGTGGTCTGGCCCTTTCCATCTGAGGGCTCTGTAAAGAGTTAATTAGATCAGCGGGGACAGACAGGCCCAGACTGTGACTGTAACTAGGAGTACATTGAGATCTTTAATTAAAGAAGTGGACATTGAGATCTTAATGAGGAATAGTTTATATGAGAACAGACTGGAGTATCACTGACATTCACACCTGATGAAGGGACAAGGATCTGTTTGCCTCTGAAAGAGGGCCCTTTTTAGGACTGTCCTTAAAAGTTTGGTAGAGAGGAAAAAAGGTGTAGGCCTACAGAGTCTGTCTGCCAGGCAAATTGTGAGTATAAAAATAACATTATGTTGGTGATTCATTCGAAAATGTAAAATGTATAGTTTGGTGGACAGAAAAAATGTGTACAGAGTCAGACAGTTTGGCAAATGGAGAGCATAAAAATGCTATATTGTTGATTCACTTTAACATAATCAAATTTACATATCAAATTAAGCATATGAAAATCAAAGACATGGAATGGTTGCTCAGTCAAAACGAAAAGTGATCTGATAATTTGCATATTGTCTAGCTAGATGATTGATCTGCAATCAGATATGCATAGTTGGTTTTTATTAGCATTTTCACTTCCTCACTGTCCCGATTGTCTTTTCTGCTTTAATTAGAATGTCAACCCTCACTGCATTTAACATTGTCAATCACTTCACCTCATAGCCCTGGGTAGAGTTCCCTAATCTCTCTCCATTGGACAAATGCCAGATTTACCTCAAGCAATATAGGATTAGTGTGATTCACAGGCAGTGGCTGTGCAGAAATGAACCCCCTACTGCACCTGCATGAGTTTGATTCTCAATGCATCAGGGTGTCTATATTGAGACTGTTTTGAATATACTGCACAAAGAAGGTAATCATTTTGGCCACAAGTTGTGGCAAAAGATTTTAATCATAAAGTGAAAACAATGAGAATATAGAGGCTTGGCATGAGTCGGCAATGTCAATGGTTCGAATAAGCTTATTTTTAGTGTTTGTATATTGATTTATAACATCAAAATGCGGTGCGCTATGCGGCGAGGTGCCAAATCTCTCCAACTTCGCGCATTCAAGGTTGAAGAATCCCGTACAAGTAGTAGGCCTATGCAAGTGCCGAATAGTTGTTTTGTTGCTGTCGGTGCTTTCAATCTCCGCAGGTCATGTAGGCTATGTGGATGTGCTGATTGTATAAGAAAATAGGCATATTTAATCCTACCGATTTAGATTTGACCCTCACTCAACCGTGTAATGACAATGCGTAATCTTCTCCTGAGTTAGGCTAAATCAGGCGAGCCACAACAACACCCAAGATTGGCTGAAAGACTTAGATTGATCCCAAAAGCTGTGGCCAACAGCGAATTTAAAGTCATATTTGCAATATTTCATGTCTCAGCACTATCAGCGCGCAACTGCGTTTAATTGTATTCTTGAATACAAGCCAAGTGAATTAATAAAAAAAAACGCATTTAACAATATTTAGCAATATCCCCTTTAATAATAATAGTTCGTAGTGCTCGAGAGCTCCAGTGCCAACATAACCTGCATTTGAAGTAATATTATTCACTAGATATTTGTAAACGATAAACACACACGCACACACACACTTTTACATTCATCCTTTGCTGCTGCTACTCTGTTCCTTATTTTACTGTTATTATTATCTATCCTGATGCCTAGTCACTTTACACTTCCCTCGTGTACATATCTACCTCAAAAACCTCGTACCTCTGCAAATTGATCTGGTACGCCTACTGGTAGCCTACTCTCTGTATATATCTCCATTCTTGAGTATTTTATTTTATTCCTCATGTTACTATTTTATTTGTATTATACATGTTTAACTCTGCATCGTTGGGAAAGGCTCTTAAGCAAGCATTCCACGGTAAAGTCTACGCCAGTTGTATTCGGTGCATGAGACACATACGATCTGATTTGATTTGAAAAAACATCCCAAGCAGTGAGAGGCTAAAACACAATCTCAGCTGCCAACAAAACATTTTTTTAAACAACAACATAGCAGTTAACTGAAAGGACATTCATTTTAAAAGCATATCGCATGCACCTGACATACCTGGGGAAGAATTCGCAGCCACATTGTTCTGTGCGTTTATTTGCTGATATCTCCAAACTGCACTCCTGCCTTCCCGCAGTTACCGTACCACGAGATGCCTCCGGTACCGGAGTAGGGATACTCAATTCTCACAAGAGAGGATATCACACCACTTTCGGAATGAATCTTGCCCACATGAACAACCAACAGTTACTTATCGTTATGCATTTTCTCAAATATGAAGTCCCAATAAAGTGTTTTCGTAAAATGTTCATTTATTTTATAACGCAGCATCTAAATTGCCGGTCATTATCTTATCGAGATATGTTTGGTTTTAATCGATGTCAGTCCATTTCAGAGGAAATTCAAACGTCTCTTCGGAAATATGTTTTGTATAATGTTGATCCGTAGTAGTCTATTTCCTTCTGTATTACACCGCTATATATTCCGGTGAATGGACTTTCCAGGCTACTGCGTTTTGCTTGGGTTTAATAATAGCCTACATGTAAATATCTATTGTTCTCCATGTACATAAAAAGAACATCAGAGGTTCCGTCCGCAGTATCCAATAATTAATTCCGTGGGCCTATTGAAATTCGGTCAGAGATTGTTGTCGGGTCTCGCCAACTTCAAAGCGTTGACAGCCTTTGCGTCGTGCTTTTTCAATCCCTCTTCATAGCAGTCCTCTCATGTATTGTTTTTTTCCGATGTGCGACTGGTCAGGTGCTCCAATATTTATTTTCAATGCTAAGGTCTCATAAATACCATTTAACTTATAATATCTAGACAACATACACAACAGCAATAATTAAATCTGCCCACTGCGCTCCAAAAAAGTGAAAAGGGAAGAGTGCTTCGCAGGCTCTGCTTCAGAAATCGCCTAATATGATATCGGTATCCTCTTAACGCAGTGGCGGGTCACAGTCTTTCTCGCTCTTTGGGTGTTTCAGCTCCGATTCCACTTCACTGCAGTTCGACCGACTGCTTTTAGAATTTGAAATATTTTGTTTGCGGTACTGCTCTCTCAGCCTCCATAGGCAAATAGTACAAACTCCAGCATGCGATCGCATAGACTATGCTACGTCACGGCACACTTTACGGCTCTCCTCTCTTCACTAGTTTTTCCTCATGAGAGCAAATTAACGTTTATTGCACGTTATCAAAACAACATTTTAGATCTGTTTCTCGATTTATGTCCAATGGTACACACCAACTCCAGGGAGCACGAAAACGTACGTCTGTGAAGCTGTGATATGGTTCAATGAAATAAATAATTTGCCAAATAGGCCCACTGAAGCCCCCTTGAAAGCTGTAGACCCAAGCTGTAGAAAGCTGTCATATATTGTATAGGAACATGAAGATACATAATTATAACATAAATTAGCCTGGCCCCTCAAATAATCCCCTTACCCCTTCCTCCCTCTCTCCATTGTACTGCCTTATCTCTCCTGATGCCCCACCATGTGTATTTATTTTTTGTTTAACCTTTATTTAACTAGGCAAGTCAGTTAATTAAGAACAAATTCTTATTTACAATGACGGCCTAGGAACAGTGGGTTAACTGCCTTGTTCAGGGGCAGAACGACAGATTTTAACCTTGTCAGCTCAGGGATTCAATCTAGCAACCTTTCAGTTACTGGCCCAACGCTCTAACCACTAGGCTACCTGCCGTATAGTTCCCTTATGGACATTTCCACATGCAAAATTGTATTTCACATGTGAAATTATGTAAAACCATGTGGTTTTGGAACACTTTACATGTGATGATATTTCACATGTGGATTTTCACATGATCACAACAAAAAGTCATTAGAAAGTCCACGCAAAGTCACAAAATAGATGCAGTTTTTCCACATACATATTTGACAGATTTATTTATACAGTAATTATTATTCAGCATTTCCTCACCAGGGATTTGAACAACTTCTTGGTTCATAACATTCCGATCTTACTGCTATGCCACCATGTCTGTGTCAATGACTGATTTCACCTGTGTTCCCACACTTTGCGCGTCATAGTAAATATCAGCTTTGTATAATATGTTCAAGAAAAACAATTATATTTATCATAGTGATTCAGGAGTAACATTAAAAACAGAATAACATGCCCCACCAACATTAGACAACTATACAGAAAACCCGCAAGTTGATGAGATAAGTAAATGAAATAAACAATGACAGAATAGTCAGATAACTAAAATAGTGCAGATATGTATTATAGGTACTGAATGTGTAGGGGACTTCTTAGGATGCTACAGACTTTGTGGCGCAGCAGAAAGACCAGCGTAACCCAAGTACAGAGGTCTTTGATTTTAAATCCAAGGTGAGGTCATATTGAAAACTCAGTACTAAGTGATCATGTCAGATGTAATCATAATGTTATTGATTAAAGATTTGTACACCGTTTTGTACACCAAATAAAATGTGCAATTTCACATGTGAGCATTTTCACATGTGAAAAACCTTGGTCCGTAGGGGGGCTAGGCCTGCATCTCTGCTAAAATCTGGGTAAAAGATTAAAATGAATCTGAGTCTTATTCTGTACATTTAGCTACTGCTTTCTTTTCTAAAGTCTACCAACCTTGCAAATATAAATGTAACTTCATTGATAACCTAAAATGGCTACATGGTACAGTAGCTAGTTATGAAGTTGGGAACCTTTCTGGGCTTCTAAAGCCAACTTCATTGATAGGTGGCTAGTAGCATTACAGAGAAGAACAAGTATTATATATTTTTTTTTAAGTAAACAGAACAAGTCTGAGGGGGCACATGCCCCTGTACCCCCTATGGGCATGATGCCTTTTCATACACAAAATGCAGTTTTGGCCACAACCCTACAGTATCCTTTATCTCTCAGAGGTAAAGTAAGGGGCAGGCTTAAATCATTTCATAGATGAGCTAGATAGATTGATGAGATGACAAAGCCTTTTTTACAAATAGAGTAGGTCTATCTGACATCTGACATATTGCAGCGCTAAAGCAATGATATCCCATGTGATGATGTATGGCCTGCTCTACGAGGGTATTGGAAAGCTCACTGAACATAAAGATGGAGACTTGGGGAGAGGAACACTGTTGCTACTTCACTCCCCAATATTAATAGAGGAGCAAACTAAAGAGAAGAGGATATTCAGCCACTCTTGGTGGACAATGGACGTTCATTTAACAAATAGAGATGGTGGCGTGGAAACCAGATGCATTTGAATTATTTACTAATGAAAAAGAATGCAGTTCTAGCATTGTTATCACAGGTGTGAAAAGAGCCTTAATTGCTTGTGCATGCTACCTTGGTTTGAGAACTTGCTAATTGAATGATTGATCCTGTAATTATATCTGCTGACTGTTTCTTTAAATTCCTGACTGTTTCTTTAAATTCTGTGTCTTTTTTTGTTTGAGGTGCGGCTGCCTGGTGGAAGGTGCAAGTAAGAGGGAAGTTTGACATGTGGCTGTTGATTTAAGTTTGGAAGTTGCTGAATTTTTAGCTAGTTGAGATCATTGTTTTATGTTATATAAATTAAATTACTGTTAGGTTCTGGTGCAGGGTCGCAGGAAACACTGTTTTTTGTTTGGTTCCACTGTTCCCTTGTCAACGGCATCTTTGCCCAGTACCAGGATATTTTAGCACAAAAGCTGGTTGCCTCTGGCAGAGGCTGAAACTTGTTCGCAAGTGGGTCTTCCAACAAAACAATAACTCCAAGCACAGTGTTGAAAACAGGGTGCCAATAATTAATATAAAAAAATTGCATTACTTGTTAAACAAAAGCTCTTTCTCTGAGCAATTGTATTAGTATATAATAATATAACTTTCACATTTTTATGAGCATACAATATAGCTCAGTATTTTTACTATTTATCTTTTATCCTCATTTTTATCAAGGGTGTCAATAATTGGATATGACTGTGTATACTGGATGTCCAAAACTGTGGGGGGAAAGACCAAATGTTTTTTTCCCCCCACATAATAGCCATCATAAGATAATAAAGGACATTCTGTCCCTCAGGGACACTGTTGTTGATCCTATTGTGCCACCCAAACCCTTATATCATGGGGTGTGATTGCAGCCAGGTCACCCGGGATACAAGTCAGTATTCGACGGCCATCCATATTTCGGGAAGTCGGGAGATGACGTGGAAACTGGCCGCTAGGAGCAACAGTGAGCGCTATTACCTTCAAGTAGTTTTCGGTTTCGCAAAAGCATTGTGGACGGTATTTGGTATTTATTAGGATCCCCATTAGCCACTACAAAAGCATCAGCTATTCTTCCTGGGGTCCACATGAAACATATTATAAACTGGGTGGTTCGAGCCCTGAATGCTGATTGGCTGACAGCCATGGTATATCAGACCGTAAACCATGGATATGACAAAACATGTATTATTTCTGCTCTAATTAATTTGGTAACCAGTTTATAATAGCAATAAGGCACTTCCGGAGCTTTGATATATGGCCAATATACCATGGCTAAGGGCTGTGTCCAGGCGTTGCGTCATGAGTAAGAACAGCCCTTAACCGTGGTATTTTGGCCATATACCACATCTCCTCGGGCCTTTTTAGGGATAGGGTTTATTTTTCTCAATTTCCGCCTGACTGACGTGCCCAAAGTAAACTGCATGTTACTCAGGCCCAGAAGCCAGGACATGCATATAATTGGTAGAATTGGATAGAACACACTTTGAAGTTTGTAGAAATGTTAAAATAATGTATGAGACTATAACACAATTGATATGGTAGGCAAAAATCCAAAGAAAACAAAAAACAAACCAGATCTTTTTTTTTTTTTTTTTTAGGTCCCAGGCTCTTATAATGGGAAGCTGTGGGTCCTATGCAATTCCAGCTCCTAGATTGCAATTCCTATGGCTTCCACTAGATATCAACAGTCTTTGTTCAATGTTTCAGGCTTGTTTCTTCCCAAACAATGAAGAAGTTGGAGTTTTGGAACCGGTAGTCACAGGTGGAAATCAGTCTGTGGGCGCGCAACGAAGAGAACGCGCACATGTTCATTTTACTTTTCTATTGAACATACTTCTTTCCGTATGAAATATTATAGTTTATTTACATATTTACATTTTAGGGTACCTGAGGATTAAATAGAAACATAGTTTGACTTGTTTGAACAAAGTTTAGAGGTAGCTTTTTGGATTCCTTTGTCTGCATGTTGAACGAGTGGATTACTGAAATCGATGGCGCCAACTAAACTGACTTTTTGGGATATAAAGAAGGACTTTATCTAACAAAACTACCATTCATGTTGTAGCTGGGACCATTTGGATTGCAAACAGAGGAAGATTTTCAAAAGTAAGTGATTTATTTAATCGCTATCTGTGATTTTATGAAGCCTGTGCTGGTTGAAAAATATGTTGATGTGGGGTGCCGTCCTCAAACAATCACATGATATGCTTTCGCTGTAAAGCCTATTGTAAATCGGATGCAGTTAGATTAACAAGAATTTAAGCTTTTAACCGATATAAGACACTTGTATGTTCATAAATGTTTAATATTACGATTATTTATTTGAATTGCACGCCCTCCAATTTCACTGGATGTTGTCGACAGGTGTCCCGCTAGCGGGACATCTAGCCTTAAGTTATTTTAAGTACAGAACATTATTAGTTAAGGACCGAAATTCATACATTCAAAACGTCACACATAGCCTACATGTCAGTACACACACACAATATCTAGGTCTAATACATAATACATTGCAAATTACAATACAAGATATATAAAATGTCTGTCTTTCTTCACAGTCCCCTTTGTACAGTAAGGTGTTCTTTTATCTGTTTTTTTAACTGGTTTTATTGCTAGTTTGAGTTACCAAGGGTGGCAGAGAGTTCCATGTAGTCATGGCTCTATTTAATACTGTGTTTCCCAGCCTCTGTTCTGGACCTGGGGACTTTGATGAGACCTCTGGTTGCATGTCTTGTGTTGTACCGATGACTGACCGAACTGTGTGCCAACTGCTTGAACAGACAGTTCGGTACCTTCAATACATCAATACCTCGCACAAAGACCAATAGTGATGCAGTCAATCTCTCCTCAACTCTGAGCCAGGAGAGACTGACATGCATGTTACTTCCTCCATGTACATCTAAGTGCGACATGTGCTGCTTTGTTCTGGACCTTCTGACCTATGTCCTTCTTTGCCGCACATGACCACACAGCTGGCCAGTAGTCCAGGTGCTACAATACTATCTGGTTGACTGAGATGTCAAGAAGGCAGTGTCTATGTGTTTTGACCATGACAGCTTGCTATCTGCCTCTGGTGCCAAAGGTTGCATGTTCGAATCCTGCGATAGAAAACGAATGCCTAAACTTAACCTTAAACACTTAGAAATTGGACATTTGAGAAACATGGATGAATGTCTAATTCTGACGTGAGACTGTGAACTTGTTGGTGATTGTGCCACCCCATATGTAAACTGCTGAAAGGCAAATATTACACAAGCTCTCTACAGCTTTAGGTGCTGGTTTGGTATTTGGTATTTTATTAGGATCCCCATTAGCTGTTGCAAAAGCAGCAGCTACTCTTCCTGGGGTCCACACAAAACATGAAACATAACACAGAACGACATAACACAGAACATCAATAGACAAGAACAGCTCAAGGACAGAACTACAGTGGGGCAAAAAAGTATTTAGTCAGCCACCAATTGTGCAAGTTCTCCAACTTAAAAAGATGAGAGAGGCCTGTAATTTTCATCATAGGTACACTTCAACTATGACAGAC
>QNTS01001177.1:259879-310415 GCA_003317085.1 Hucho hucho
CTGGTGCCAAAGGTTGCATGTTCGAATCCTGCGATAGAAAACGAATGCCTAAACTTAACCTTAAACACTTAGAAATTGGACATTTGAGAAACATGGATGAATGTCTAATTCTGACGTGAGACTGTGAACTTGTTGGTGATTGTGCCACCCCATATGTAAACTGCTGAAAGGCAAATATTACACAAGCTCTCTACAGCTTTAGGTGCTGGTTTGGTATTTGGTATTTTATTAGGATCCCCATTAGCTGTTGCAAAAGCAGCAGCTACTCTTCCTGGGGTCCACACAAAACATGAAACATAACACAGAACGACATAACACAGAACATCAATAGACAAGAACAGCTCAAGGACAGAACTACATGACACAATTTTAAAAGGCACATGTAGCCTACATATCAATGCATACACACAAACTATCTAGGTCAAATAGGGGAGAGGCGTTGTGCCACAAGGTGTTGCTTTATCCGTTTTTTTAAAGCAGGTTTGCTGTTTATTTGAGCAATATGAGATGGAAGGAAGCTCCATGCAATAAGGGCTCTATGTAATACCGTATGCTTTCTTGGATTTGTTCTGGATTTGGTGACTGTGAAAAGACCCCTGGTGGGATAAGTGTGTGTGTCAGAGCTGTGTGTAAGTTGCCAATCCAAACAATTTGGGATTTTCAACACATTAATGTTTCTTATAAAAAGAAGAAGTGACGCAGTCAGTCTCTCCTTACAGTTTACATTCTAAGGTAACGGCAAGTAATTTAGTCTCCTCAACGTGTTCAACAGCCACGCCATTCATTACCAGATTCAGCTGAGGTCTAGCACTTAAGGAATGATTTGTACCAAATACAAGGCTCTTAGTTTTAGAGATGTTCGGGAGAAGTTTATTACTGGCCACCCATTCCAAAACAGACTGCAACTCTTTGTTAAGGGTTTCAGTGACTTCATTAGCTGTGGTTGCTGATGCATATATGATTGAATCATCAGCATACATGGACTCACATTCTTTGTTTAATGCCAGTGGCAGGTCATTGGTAAAAATAGAGAAGAGTAGAGGGCCTAGAGAGCTGCCCTGTGGTACAACACACTTTACATGTTTAACATTAGAGAAGCTTCCATTAAAGAAAACCCTTTGAGTTCTATTAGATAGCTCTAAATCCACGATACGGCAGAAGTTGAAATGCCATAGCACATAGGTTTTTTCAACAACAGGTTATGGTCAATAATATCAAAGGCTGCACTGAATGTTACACACAATGCAGTGTGTGTAAGCGTTAGATATTGTCTATTTTTGTATTGGCTTACTACTCTTATATACAGTGAGTGTACAAAACATTAGGAAAACTTTCAATGACAGACTGACCAGGTAAATCCAGGTGAATGCTATGATCCATTATTTATGTCACTTGTTAAATCCACTGCAATCAGTGTAGATGAAGGGGAGGAGACAGGTTAAACAAGGATTTTTAAGCCTGGAGACATTTGAGACATGGATTGTGTATGTGTGCCATTCAGAGGGTGAATGGGCAAAACAAAATATTTAAGTGCCTTTGAATGGGGTATGGTAGTAGGTGCCAGGCACATCGGCACCTACTACTACATACCCAATGCTGCTGGGTTTTTCATGCTCAACAGTTTCCCGTGTGTATCAAGAATGGTCTACTGTGTGAAGCATTGGACTCAACATGGGCCAGCATCCCTGTGGAATGGTATCGACACCTTGTAGAATCCATGATTCGACAAATTGAGGCTGTTCTGAGGGCAAAAGTGGGTGCAACTCAATATTAAATCAAATCAAACTTTATTTGTCACATGTGCCGAATACAACAAGAGTAGACCTTACCGTGAAATGCAGCTCAAGAAGAGTTAAGAAAATATTTACCAAATAGACTGAAGTATATAATAATAATAATAAAAAGCAACACAATAAGAATAACGAGTCTATATACTGTGAGTACCGGTACCAAGTCAGTTTGCGGGGGTACAGGTTAGTTGAGGTAATTTGTACATGTAGGTAGGGGTGAAGTGACTATGCATAGATAATATACAGCGAGTAGCAGCAGTGAGCAAAAGGGAGGGGGGGATCAATGTAAATAGTCTTATGGCTTGGGGGTAGAAGCTGTTGAGGAGCCTTTTGGTCCTAGACAGTATATAACTTCGGTGACTGGAGTCTCTGACAATTTTATGGGCTTTCTTCTGACACGGCCTATTATATAGGTCCAATATGACAGGAAGCTTGGCCCCAGTGATGTACTGGGCCGTTCGCATTACCCTCTGTAGCGCCTTATGGTCAGATGCCGAGTAGTTGCCATACCAGGCGGTGATGCAACCGGTCAGGATGCTCTCGATTGTGCAGCTGTAGAACCGTTTGAGGATCTGGGGACCCATACCAAGTCTTTCAGTCTCCTGAGGGGGAAAAGGTTTTGTTGTGCCCTCTTCACGACTGTCTTGGTATGTTTGGACCATGATAGTTCGTTGGTGATGTGGACACCAAGGAACTTGAAACTCTCGGCCCGCTCCACTACAGCCCCGTCAATGTTAATGGGGGCCTATCACACTGCCAGTTCTCTGACCTCCCTATAGGCCATCTCATCGTTGTCTGTGATCAGGTCTACCACTGTTGTGTCGTCAGCAAACTTAATGATGGTGTTGGAGTCGTGTTTGGCCACGCAGTCGTGGGTGAACAGGGAATACTGGAGGGGACTAAGTACCCACCCCTGAGGGGCCCAAGTGTTAAGGATCAGCATGGCAGATGTGTTGTTGCCTACTCTTACCACCTGGGGGCGGCCCCTCAGGAAGTCCAGGATCCAGTTGCAGAGGGAGTTGTTTAGTCCCAGTGTCCTTAGCTTAGTGATGAGCTTCGTGGGCACTATGGTGTTGAACTCTGAGCAGTAGTCAATGAACAGCATTCTCACACAGGTGTTACTTTTTTGAGAAAGGGCAGGGTGGAGTGCGATTGAGATTGCGTCATCTGTGGATCTGTTGGGGCGGTATGCGAATTGGAGTGGGTCTAGGGTGTCCGGGAGGATGCTGTTGATGTGATCCATGACCAGCCTTTCAAAGCACTTCATGGCTACTGAAATGAGTGCCACGGGGCGGTAATCATTTAGGTTACCTTCTCTTCCTTGGGCACAAGGACAATGGTGGTCTGCTTGAAACATGTAGGAATTACAGACTCGGTCAGGAAGAGGTTGAAAATGTCAGTGAAGACACTTGACAGCTGGTCCGAGCATGCTTTGAGTACACGTCCTGGTAATCCGTCTGGCCTAGCGGCTTTGTGAATGTAGATCTGTTTTAAAGTTTTTGTTCACATCGGCTACCGAGAGTGTTATCACACAGTCATCCAGAACAGCTGATGCTCTCGTGCATGCTTCAGTGTTGCTTGCCTCAAAGCGAGCATAAAAGGCATTGAGCTCATCTGGTAGGCTCGTGTCACTGGGCAGCTCGCGTCTGCATTTCCCTTTGTACTCCATAATAGTTTTCAAGCCCTGCCACATCCGACGAGCGTCAAAGCCAGAGTAGTAGGATTCAATATTAATCCTATACTGATTCTTTGCTTGTTTGATGGTTCGTCTGAAGGCATAGCGGGATTTCTTATAAAGTCCGGATTAGGCTCCTGCTCCTTGAAAGCGGCAGCTCTATCCTTTAGCTCAAAGCTGATTTTAGCTCAAAGCTGATAATTCATGGCTTCTGGTTGGGATATGTATGTACAGTCACTGCACTTATTGATGAAGCCGATGACTGAGGTGGTGTAGTCGTCAATGCCATTGGATGAATCCCGAAACATATTCCAGTCTGTGCTAGCAAAATGGTCCTGTAGCGTAGCATCCGCGCCATCTGACCACTTCTGTGTTGAGCGAGTCACTGGTACTTCCTGCTTCAGTTTTTGCTTGTAAGGAGGAATCAGGAGGATATAATTATGGTCAGACTTGCCAAATGGAGGGCGGGGGAGAGCTTTGTATGCATCTCTGTGTGTGGAGTAAAGGTGGTCTAGGATTTTTTTTCCCTGGTTGCACATGTGACATGCTGGTAAATATTTGGTAAAACTGATATAAGTTTGCCTACATTAACTTCTTTGGGAGCAGCGCACGAGGTGACCGTTTTGGAGACCCTGGCGTGCCCAAAGTAAAATGCCTCCCATTCAGGCCCAGACAATTGGATAGGAAACACTCTGAATTTTCTAAAAGTGCTAACATTTTGTCTGTGAGTATAACAGAATGGATATGGCAGGCGAAAAAGTGGTTTTGACAGATTGCCTCATTTAGAACCTCTCCCTTATGAAAATGCCCATATAAGGGCATATGAATGCAGTACCTATCGCTTCCTCTGGATGTCAACAGTCTCGAGAAAGTGTTCTGATTCTTTTTAGATGCTTTTAGAGCAGAGAGAAGAGGAATAAGGAAGTGGCCACACAGAATGTCAATAGAGGAAAACGCGCGTTCACGGCTGGCGCGCTCTTTGGTTTTTTCTTTTCTTATCGCCCAGTTTATATTCCGGTTGAAATATTATACTATTTATACATAAAAGTGTTCCTAAGGATACATTTAAAATTACGTTTGATTGTTCTTGGACAAGTTTATAGGTATAAGTTGAACAAGTTCTCTTCACGTTTCAATGGAGGAGTCGACGCTATATTTTCTCATTATAACGCTCCAACCAAACTGAGATTTATGGATATAATACATTACTTTTTCTAACAAAAGAACCATGGATTGTCTTCGTTGGACACTTGGGAAGCCCTCAGCAGAAGTTCTTCAAAAGGTAATTGATTTGTTTTCTGTTAACCGTGAAGGCTTATGAATTTATGGTAATGGGAAAAATATGTGGGGTGCTATCCTCAAACAATCAAATGTGGTGCTTTCACCGTAAAGCCTTTTTGAAATCTGACAACGCTGTGATACACTTGTATATTGATGCATGTTTAATAATTCAACTTTTGGATTTTGAATTTGGCGCCTTGCATTTCACCGGGTAGTGTCGGGAGCGCCCCACCGCTCCCTAAGAAGTTAACTTGGGTCAAACACTTTGGGTAGCCTTCCACAAGCTTCCCACAATAAGTTGGGTGAATTTTGGCCCATTCCTCCTGACAGAGCTGGTGTAACTGAGTCAGGTTTCGAGGCTTCCTTGCTAGCACACTCTTTTTCAGTTCTGCCCACAAATGTTCTATAGGATTGAGGGTTAGGGCTTTGTGATGGCCACTCCAATACCTTGACTTTGTTGTCCTTAAGCCATTTTGCCACAACTTTGGAAGTATGCTTGGGGTCATTGTCCATTTGCGACCAAGCTTTATCTTCCTGACTAATGTCTTGAGATGTTGCTTCAATATATCCACATCATTTTCTTTCCTCATGATGCCATCTATTTTGTGAAGTGCACCAGTCCCTCCTGCAGCAAAGCACCCCCACAACATGATGCTTCCACCCCCATGCTTCACGATTGGGGTGGTGTTCTTCGGCTTGCAAGCCTCCCCCTTTTTCCTCCAAACATAACGATGGTCATTATGGCCAAATAGTTCTATTTTTGTTTCATCAGACCAGAGGATATTTCTCAAAAAAGTACGATCTTTGTCCCCATGTGCAGTTGCAAACCGTAGTCTGGCTTTTTTATGGCGGTTTTTGGAGCAGTGGCTTCTACCTTGCTGAGCGGCCTTCATGTTATGTCGATATAGGACTTGTTTTACTGTGGATATAGATACTTTTGTACCTGTTTCCTCTAGGTCCTTTGCTGTTGTTCTGGGATTGATTTGCACTTTTCGCACCAAGGCACCTTCATCTCTAGGAAACAGAACGCATCTCCTTCCTGAGCGGTATGATGGCTGCGTGGTCCCATGGTGTTTATACATGCATACTATTGTTTGTACAGATGAACGTGGTAACTTCAGGCGTTTGGAAATTGCTCCCAAGGATGAACCAGACTTTTGGAGGTCTACAATTCTTCTTCTGAGGTATTGGCTGATTTCTTTTGATTTTTCCATGATGTCAAGCAAAGAGGCACTGAGTTTGAAGGTAGGCCTTGAAATACATCCACAGGTACACCTCCAATTAACTCAAATGATGTCAATTAGCCTATCAGAAGCGTCTAAAGCCGTGACTTCATTTTCTGGAATTTTCCAAGCTGTTTAAGGACACAGTCAACTTAGTGTATGTAAACTTCTGACCCACTGGAATTGTGATGCAGTGAATTATAAGTGAAATAATCTGTCTGTAAACAATTGTTGGTAAAATGACTTGTGTCATGCACAAAGTAGATGTCCTAACCGACTTGCCAAAACTATAGTTTGTTAATAAGAAATTTGTAGAGTGGTTGAAAAATGAGTTTTAATGACTATGTAAACTTCCGACTTCAACTGTACACAATATGTAAAAAAAAACAATATGTACAAAAAACCCAACAAAATAGCACAATTGGTTGGGAGAATGTAAAACGTCAGCCATATTCTTCAGCACCATCCTAATGTTTTTTACACTCAGTGTATATAATTATTATAATTGTGCAAGTACTATGATACAAAAAAACAGCATGACCCTAATGAGCAGGGCCTGCTCCACCATCTAGTCCAGTGGTTCCCAAATTGTGGGGCGCGACCTGGTCAGCACAAACTCAATCGGGCTTTCAACTTACTCTTGAACGTTGTAATAATAGAATGCACATTTTGAAAAAGGGTAGTGCTTCAGCAGTCTTCATCTTGTCATGTCAGTCATTGCAGACCGTAGAAAGCTATTTATAGCTTGTAAGATATATCCAGATCAACTAGCCCATGTCAGCTACCGTTTTTTTATCTAGGTTTTTTAGCCTATAGGTTTTATTGTAATGTTTGAGTCACTCAAATATCCCATGAACACATGAGGATTTGGACAGCCAATCAACAAGACACATCAAAATCTTTTGTGGATGAGGAGGAAAGCCTGTAGGATTCATGTCCTGTTTAACATTTGGAGGACTCTGGAGGGAAGTGACAACATCACACCTAGTAATTCCTAGGCACTTATCATATCAGTCTTCTCTGTGATGTTTAACCCCTTCATTGTCATTATATCATTGTAAAAAATGAGGCCTCTCGTGATATTCCACCACAAATAGCTAATTTAGAGCTAGAATGAATCAGATTGTACCTTTTCGGCTAAGACCGCATTCACTGTAAATGCTGCATATGTCGGCTTAATGGGAAATTACCTTTGAATGTCAGTCACGCTATAACGCAGATCTTCCGCGGTCCGGATTGAATCTAGGTCATAAAGAAAGTTATTTAGGTGATTCATAACAATTTAGAGTTGAAATTACAATTGGAAGCTTAGGACGCCAAAGTAAGCTTGGGAGCTTGTTTTTTATAATTATATTTATTTGAGGAAAAAAAACAATTAAGCCACACATGAAGTGAATGCACAGTAATTAAAATAATCAAGGATAGCACATAATTATCCTTGATTATTTAAACAACATATTTTGAGTTGTGTCCTGTGTGATACATTTTCTCTCTTGGTTCTCGGTCTTTGGCTGGCAGGCAGGAAAATACTAATTGATCCACACAGTAATTACATTACTACAAACAATACGCAGGGCTATATCATAAGAACAGATTGTTAGGGCTGCTGAGACCAACGGTCTCGTCATTCTAATTGTGTAGATTGTTTCTTCTTGCCTTCTCCCTGTTTGGTTTCTGTCACCGAACCGCTCATTAGTGAGGAGAAACTGTCCTCTGCGCTCTCCCACTATCCACTAACCTATTGCTGTCTGGGATGTCATTCCTAATTATGTGCGTAATTTCTGTACGATGCAAATGAGGGGCGGACTGTGTGGCCGTACCAACCTACACAACTGGCGTTACAAAGATGACTCACTGGCTGAGAGTCATTTTCAGGGACACAATCTAGCCTACTTTATCTGAGACCCATTCAATTGGAAGCATTTTAGACTATGTGTGTGTGTGTGCTTGTGTGTGCTGTCATGGGAATTAGAAACTAAAAGTGTCACCTCTATTTCAGAAAAAGCGTTTTTAAAGATGAGAAGGCTAGATGAGAATGTCATGAATAAAGCGTGGATCTTTACTCAGTTGACTGAACCAGAATGAACGGCATAATCAAACGCTTTTAGCACACATGCAGCCATAATGTGATCTATCTTTCAACTCTTCTAACTAAGCTCCAACAGTTTAATTGGTTGATGTGTTTCACGGATAGGGGAGAAGAGGAGAGTAGTATGCAGAAGCAGCAGCAAGCTTTTAAATAACCATCTAGAAATGCAACTAAAAGCAGAGAAGTGCTGGGATCGGGATGCTTCCTATGATTTCTAAGTAGGAAGTCATGAAAGTGGCAGTAGCCTAGGGTTGAGTCCCAAATGGCACTCTATTCCTTACGTAGTAAGGTGAGTCATCTTTGTAACGCCAGTTGTGTAGATCGGTACGGCCACACAGTCCGCCCCTCATTTGCGTCGTACAGAAAGTACGCACATAATTAGGCATGACATATGGGGCGATTGAGCAAGGGGCCTAAGTATTTCAGAAAAGAGCATTCATAAAGTATACATTTGAGAAGAATATTAATGACGATGTGGATAACGTTTAGGATGACGAATGGAATTTATTCTTGATTAAAATGCTTCTTTATCTTCAGGAAGATGAAGATGTCATCAAAGTTCACTTCAGAAACAACATTGTTACCCCAAGGCACCACACATCATCTCAGGAGCCTTAATACCTCATTACATGTTTAAATATTTTAATTAGACCCCAAGCAACTCTTGCTGTGGTTTTAACAAACGACTCATCGCCTCACAAACGTTGGTTTCTTTCAACGTCACAAATGCACTAATATAACTTGAGAGAAGGAAAACATGGAGAATACCCAGTGCCCACACATTTTTATTTTTCTGAACATTTATGTCACAAGGTTGTATTGTTGTACACACACACACACAGTATAGTGCATACACCCAAGGCATGTGTTGCTTACAGTTTCGAACATCATAGGTTATTGCTGAATGAGTCAGGACATTAATATTTTCCGTTTTGATGGTTAGCTTTCCTTTTAAATTGAGTTGATAATTTAAATTGCACATATTGTACATCTGTAATAATAAGTTTAAACTTGTGACCGAGTTGACATTGAGGAAGGGGGCAGTCGGCACACCACACCTTTCTGTACAAAAGGTCCATGTTCTGGTATAGCCTCAATGCCATGTGTGAATGCCTCTGGGCTATATTTAAAGCGATGGCGTCCTTTTTTAGCTCTCTTTTACGACAGTGCCTGTCCTAGGGCATTCCAGTGGGGTGCATGCCAGTGCTGGTGACACGCTCGTTTGGGTAGGGCATGACAGTGCAATCAGGGTGCCACTGAAGTGAGTGGGAGGGGGACAGTGATATATGGTGACACTGTGGCAACAGCCAGGGAAGGGTGACTGAGTATGAGTATGTCTGTGACAACAGCAACACACCCTTCTCTCTACTCCACCCCTTCCTGAGGGCTAGGCTGTCTGTCAGGTGCCTACGGGTCAGTCTCTGGCTGTCTGACTGACAGAGCCCAGAAACACGGCCGTCTGGTTTGGTGACATTCTGAGCTCTTGTTCAGCTGTAGCGTGAAGGAAATTGAGTGCTGTTCTTTTCTATGGTTTCATTAGTGCCTGTCTGAAAAGTATTCTCATAATGAGTCACACCTGTATAAATGTATAGGGTTGTGTAGATTTGAGCAGGCAGCTTTGTAGACTACTGTATTTATACTCTGTCCACTATCTTAAATGGCCCCTTGTTACCCCTACACGCTTAGAAAAAAGTGTTGCAAAATGGTGCTTTGCAGAGGGATAGGTTTCTACCAAGAACTGTTTTGAGCTGAAGATCCCATTTTGGAAGACAAGGGTTCTACCGAACCTTTAACATCCTAAGTAATTTGATAATTATTTGGAAGTCAAGAAGGATTCTTTGGAAGGAAAGAAGGGTTCTACATTGAACCATATATAATATTTCCCAGCATGCTCTATTACAAGGTGATTTTCAGAATTGTTTGTTTTAATCTGTGTTTTTGCATGTACATTGATTGGTTCATAAATTTTGTGCTACAAAAATGATATACAACATACATTTTTCTAAACAAATCCAATCTGATAGTACAGTCATTGGACTTATTGCACCAGTTACTGAGATGGTTGTTCCAGTTTATATGATTAAGGTCGTCTCAGCATTAAATCTTTCCTACCCTGGCAGTCATTCTGAATGCAGGCTGCGGGTGATTTAAATGTTCACTTATTGGATATGCTAACTCTGGCTGGATTCCAATCGGAATTACACATCACTTTGTAAACCAGCATAATATTGTGACTTGAAGGTATGACTAACTAAGATGGTCATACCAAGCTAACACGTGTAATTGTTTAAAGATGGTCATTTAGCTATTTGATTTTTAATAATAGGACCCCTTTAGGTATAAAAAAGAATATCTAATGAAACATTGAATTTGACCTTACTGTATTGGCCCATAGAAACACATTGAATAACAGATTCATACATGGAAAAATAGATAAATATATGGGAAATTTTTTTAGGGCACTAAACTACTTCTATATTATCAGTACTTCCATACATTTTTGGCACCGGCTACCTTAAGACGAGTCTTGTGAGGCGTCCTAGAGCAAAACACTGACATTTACGTGTCTTGTTAGAGTCTCATCTTTAATGTGTAGCCCAAACTCCAGTTACTTTCCCCTTAAGAGGCATTAGAAGAAAACAAAACGTATGTTACCAATTGAATGACATCTATTGCAGGATAAATCAATGTTAAAGTTTACATAGCTGGCCATATATGGATGTTAACTTCTTTGGGAGCAGCGCACGA
The DNA here is from genome assembly GCA_003317085.1 of Hucho hucho. Classification (NCBI taxonomy): domain Eukaryota; kingdom Metazoa; phylum Chordata; class Actinopteri; order Salmoniformes; family Salmonidae; genus Hucho; species Hucho hucho. The sequence continues at coordinate 270,686 of QNTS01001177.1, forward strand.
GGTGACCGTTTTGGAGACCCCGGCGTGCCCAAAGTAAAATTCCTCCCATTCAGGCCCAGAAAATAGGATATGCACATATTTAGTACCATTGGAAAGGAAACACTCTGAATTTTCTAAAAGTGTTAACATTTTGTCTGTGAGTATAACAGAACGGATATGGCAGGCGAAAACCCGAGGAATTTCTGTCCTGGAAAAAGTGGTTTTGACAGAGTGCCTCATTTGGAACCCCTCATAAGGGCATATGAATGCAGTACCTATCGCTTCCTCTGGATGTCAACAGTCTCGAGAAAGTGTTCTGATTCTTTTTAGATGCTTTTAGAGCAGAGAGAAGAGGAATAAGGAAGTGTCCACGCAGATGTCAATACAAGTAAATGCGCGCTCCCGGCTGGCACGTTCTTTGGTTTTTTCCTTTCTTATCACCCAGTTTATATTCCAGTTGAAATATTATACTATTTATACATAAACGTGTTCCTAAGGATACATTAACAATGATGTTTGATTGTTCTTGGACAAGTTTATAGGTATAAGTTGAACAAATTATCTTCACGTTTCAATGGAGGAGTCGACGCTGTTTTTTCTCATTATAACGCGCCAACCAAACAGAGATTTATGGATATAATACATTACTTTTTCTAACAAAAGAACCATGGATTGTCTTCGTTGGACACTTGGGAAGTCCTCAGCAGAGGTTCTTCAAAAGGTAATTGATTTGTTTTCGCTGTGAAATGTGTTATGTGTGAACCGTGATAGCTTATGAATTCATGGTAATGGCAAAAATATGTTAGGTGCTACCCTCAAACAATCAAATGTGGTGCTTTCGCCGTGAAGCCTTTTTGAAATCTGACAACGCTGTGATATTGCCAAGAAGCAGAGCTTTTGATGACTATGAAACACTTGTATATTGGTGCATGTTTAATAATTCAACTTTTGGATTTTGAATTTGGCGCCTTGCATTTCACCTGGTAGCGCCCCACCGCTCCCTAAGAAGTTAACTTTTACTTTATGGGCTGGTTATGTCAGCTTCTAACCCATCACGTTCTACTACATATAATAATACGATTGTCACGACTTCCGCCGAAGTCGGTTCCTCTCCTTGTTCGGCAGTCGACGGCACCGGTCTTCTAGCCATCGCCGATCCACTTTTCATTTTCCATTTGTTTTGTCTTGTTTTTCAACACACCTGGTTTTCATTTCCCCTCATTACTGTTGTCTGTTTAACCCTTAGTTCCCCCCATGTCTGTGTGGGGAATTGTTTGTTTAGGCATGTTGAATTACGCCGGGTTTGTTATGTTGTCACCGTGCTTTGTTCAGCCGGTATTTTGTACTTTGTGCTGCCTTACTTGGTTTTGGGCATTTGTTTTATACATTTGCCTAAGTAAAATTACTTAGTGCACCTGACTACCTACACCAGCTACACCCACCGTATTACAGAATTCCCCACCATCTTAATGGAGTCAGCAGGAGCAGGTGCCCCTGGTATTGGGGTTGAGGAGCGCGTCCAGGAAAAAGCGGCGATGCTCCACCATCTCGGCACCGCCATGGACCGCATCGTTCAGGCAATGGATTGCTGGGAGAGACAGCAAGTGCCTCCACCAGCACAACCAGGGTCCTCACTACTCGTCCCTCCTTCACCCGGTCCCAGTGGGATTTGTTTCTCCCTTCCCCGGGAATACAATGGGACAGCTGCACGCTGCCAGGGTTTCCTCTTACAGCTGGAGCTCTACCTGGCAACCGTCCACCCGGCACCTTCGGGCCGTGAGAAGGTGTCCGCCCTCGTCTCGTGCCTCTCAGGGAAAGCCCTGGAGTGGGCCAACGCCATGTGGGTAGAAGGAGATGCGGCGTTGGACCAGTTTGAGGAGTTCACCCGCCGTTTCCGGGCAGTCTTCGACCATCCGCCCAAGGGTAGAGAGGCGTGTGAACGTCTCTTTCACCTGAGGCAGGGGACGAGGAGTGCCCAAGAGTTCGCGCTGGACTTTCGGACCCTGGCCGCAGGCGCGGGATGGAACGACAGGGCCCTGATCAATCACTATCGCTGCAATTTGAGCGAGGATGTCCGTCGGGAGTTGGCCTGCAGGGACACCACCCTCACCTTCGACCAGCTGGCGGACCTGTCCATTCGGTTGGATAACCTGCTGGCTACCCGCAGACGTCCAGAGCGGGCTCTGTCGGTTCCATCTCCCAGCACTACAGATCCAACGCCCATGGAGCTGGGAGGTGCTGCGCTTAGGGAGACCGGAGGAGGTTCCGGTTCGTGCACCATCTGTGGCCGCAGAGGTCACGGTGCCGGGTTGGTTCCTCTGGGAGTCGAGGCAGCAGGCAGGGCACTCTCGCACCATGCTCACCCAGAGCCCTCTGTTGCACACATGCTTTCCCAGAGCCCTCTGTTGCACACATGCTTTTGTATGTTGCTTTTCCTGAGTTTTCCCCGCATTCCCAGCATAAGGCGCTCGTTGATTCAGGCGCAGCTGGGAATTCTATAGACAGATCATTTGCCCAAGGTTTAAGGATCCTGATTGTTCCAGTGGCTATGCCCTTCCCTGTTCACGCCTTAGATAGTCGACCATTAGGGTCAGAGTTGATTAGGGAGGCTACCGCTCCACTGGGCATGGTGACGCAGAGGGATCACAAGGAGGAAATCAGTCTATTTCTCATTGACTCTCCTGCGTTTCCCATGGTGCTAGGCCTACCCTCCATCAATGCACGGGGCGCGCTTCACGAAATTAGATCTCAGGAGCACTTACAACCTGGTGCATATCCGGGAGGGAGACGAGTGGAAGACGGCGTTCAGCACTACCTCAGGGCATTATGAGTACCTCGTCATGTCGTACGGGTAGATGAATGCTCCATCAGTCTTCCAGGCTTTTGTAGATGAGATTTTCAGGGACCTGCAAAGGCAGGGTGTGGTGATGTATATTGATGACATTCTGATATACTCCGCTACACGCGCCGAGCATGTGTTCCTGGTGCGCAGGGTGCTTGTTCGACTGTTGGAGCATGACCTGTACGTCAAGGCTGAGAAATGCCTTTTCTTGAAACAGTCCGTCTCCTTCCTAGGGTACCGCATTTCCATCTCAGGTGTAGAGATGGAGAGTGACCGCATTTCAGCCGTGCGTAATTGGCCGACTCCCACCACGGTTAAGGAGGTGCAACGGTTTCTAGGGTTTGCCAATTACTACCGGAGGTTTATCCGAGGTTTTGGTCAGGTGGCGGCTCCAATTACCTCACTGCTGAAGGGGGGACTGGTACGCTTGCAGTGGTCGGCTGAGGTGGACAGGGCTTTTGGTCACCTGAGGGCTCTGTTTACCTCGGCTCCCGTGCTGGCACATCCGGATCCCTCTTTGGCGTTCATAGTGGAGGTGGATGCGTCCGAGGCTGGGATAGGAGCCGTGCTCTCTCAGTGCTCGGTACGCCACCGAAGCTCCGGCCCTATGCCTTCTTCTCGAGGATGCTCAGCCCGGCGGAGCGAAACTATGACGTGGGGGACAGGGAGCTGTTGGCAGTCGTCAAGGCTTTGAAGGCGTGGAGACATTGGCTTGAGGGGGCTAAACACCATTTTCTCATCTGGACTGACCACCGCAATCTGGAGTACATCCGGGCGGCGAGGAGACTGAACTCTCACCAGGCAAGGTGGGCCATGTTTTTCACCTGTTTTGTTTTCACCCTGTCTTACAGACCAAGTTCCCAGAACGTGAAGGCAGATGCACTGTCCTGGCTGTATGACACATAGGAGCGAACCATGGATCCCACTCCCATACTTCCGGCCTCCTGCCTGGTGGCACCGGTAGTGTGGGGGCTGGACGCGGACATTGAGCGGGCGCTACGTGCAGAGCCCACTCCCCCTCAGTGTCCAGCTGGGCGTCTGTACTGTCCGTCTGCTGTCCGTGACCGGCTGATCTATTGGGCCCACACGTCACCCTCCTCTGGTCATCCAGGCATCGGTCGGACGGTGCGCTGTCTGAGTGGGAAGTACTGGTGGCCCACTTTGGCCAAGGACGTGAGGGTTTATGTTTCCTCCTGCTCAGTGTGCGCGCAGTGCAAGGCTCCTAGGCAGCTGCCCAGAGGTAAGCTACACCCCTTACCCGTTTCACAACGGCCTTGGTCGCACCTGTCGGTGGATTTCCTAACTGATCTTCCTCCCTCACAGGGTAACACCACGATCCTGGTCGTTGTGGACCGTTTTTCTAAGTCCTGCCGTCTCCTCCCTCTGCCCGGTTTCCCCACGGCCCTACAGACTTCGGAGGCCTTGTTTACACACGTCTTCCGGCACTACAGGTGCCTGAGGATATTGTGTCTGATCAGGGTCCCCAGTTCACTTTGAGGGTCTGGAGAGCGTTCATGGAGCATCTGGGGGTCTCGATCAGCCTTACCTCGGGTTATCACCCCGAGAGTAACGGGCAGGTGGAGAGAGTGAATCAAGATGTGGGTAGGTTTCTGAGGTCGAATTGCCAGGACCGGCCAGGGGAGTGGGCGGCGTTCGTGCCCTGGGCAGAGATGGCCCAGAACTCACTTCACCACTCCTCCACTAACCTCTCTCCCTTCCAGTGTACTGGGGTACCAGCCAGTTCTGGTGCCTTGGCATCAGAGTCAGATTGAGGCTCCTGCGGTGGACGACTTGTTCAGGCGCGCAGAGAAGACATGGGACACTGCTCAGTTCGCTCCATACTGGACTCGAGGCGTCGAGCGAGGGGCCTTCAGTANGGGGGGGGGGGGGGGGGGGGGGGGGGGGGGGTACTGTCACGACTTCCGCCAAAGTCGGTTCCTCTCCTTGTTCGAGCGGCGTTCTGCAGTCGACGTCACCGGTCTTCTAGCCATCGCCGATCCACTTTTCATTTTCCATTTGTTTTGTCTTGATTTTCCACACACCTGGTTTTCATTTTCCCTCATTACTGTTTTTTATTTAACCCTTATGTCCCCCCATGTCTGTGTGGGGAATTGTTTGTTTGGGCATGTTTGTTATGTTTTCACCCAAGCTTTGTTCAGCCGGTATTTTGTACTTGTGCTGCCTTACTTGGTTTGGCTTGGCTTGGTTTGGGCATTTGTTTTATGACGCGATTGCGTTCTGTTTTGTACATTTGCCTAAGTAAAATTACTTAGTACACTCATCTCTGCTCTCCTGCGCCTGACTACCTTCACCAGCTACACCCACCGTAAATTACATCTTTACATTAAAAACCAAAGTATATTAAAATTCCAGTCATTCCAATAAATGTTATACCCCTTGATCTTCAAGAATAGGACTTGGAAATATGGAAGTATAGATTAGCCAAATTGTTTCACCTGAGAATAACCCCAATACTAAGGACTTATTAGCCAGCCCTACTCTGTTGTTTATGATTATTTTGTTGTCGTGGAGGACTGATTGGGCTCATTGATTCAAGTTGAAAAATAAATGCTGCGCTCATGAAATAGCATGCTTTGAGCACTACTGAAAAGTGCTATTTACATGTGAAAAATAAATACCATATGCTGCTATAGGCCTATTGTTTTCCTTTTTGCTGGTGACACTTTGATATCTTGATAATATGCAGCTGTTTAAAGGGCAAATCCAAAGATGAAAAAATAACAACGCCACCCCGCCTCTGTTTAGGTAAAAAGCTGAGGGATGGGCCTGAAGAAATGTAACCACTCTCAGATTAATAGACAGAGCTATGGATGCAATGACTGACCATCCACCATTTAACCATGTTATAAGGATATACATTGTTTGTTAACATTTACAGTGTTTACAAACATTAGAGAAAAACAAGCTTATATTTTGGGTTCTCGTGGAGTGTGACAGTTGAACTAACCTCATTAGGCATTTATAAGTTATATTCTTCAAGAAACAGTGGATAAACAGTACCAGTCAAAAGTTTGGACACACCTACTCATTCAAGGGTTTTTCTATATTTTTACTATTTTCTACATTGTAGAATAATAGTGAAGACATCAAAACTATGAAATAACTAATGTCTTCATGGTTGAATTGCTGCAAAGAAACCACTACTAAAGGACACCAATAAGAAGAAGAGACTTGCTTGGGTCGAGAAACACAAGCAATGGACATTAGACCGGTGGAAATGTCCTTTAGTCTGAGTCCAAATTTGAGATTTTGTTTCCAACCGGCATGTCTTTGTGATACGCAGAGAAGGTGAACGGGTGATCTCCGCATGTGTGGTTTCCACCGTGAAGCATGGAGAAGAGGTGTGGTGGTGCTTTGCTGGTGACACTGTCAGTGATTTATTTAGAATTCAAGGCACATAATTTAAGACATTCTGCAGCGATACGCCATCCCATCTGGTTTGCGCTTAGTGGGACTGTTTGTTTTTCAACAGAACAATAACCCAAAACACACCTCCAGGCTGTGTAAGGGCTATTTGACCAAGAAGGAGAGTGATGGAGTGCTACATCAGAAGACCCGGCCTCCACAATCACCCAGTGGTGTAAAGTACCTAAGTAAAAATACTTTAAAGTACTACTTAAGTAGTTTTTTGGGGTATCTGTACTTTACTATTTATATTTTTGACTACTTTTACTTCACTACATTCATAAAGAAAATTATGTACTTTTTACTCAATACATTTTCCCTGACACACAAAAGTACTAGTTACAAGTTGAATGCTTAGCAGTACAGGAAAAAGGTCAAATTCACACACTTATCAAGAGAACACTCCCTGGACATCCGTATTGCCTCTGATCTGGTGGACTCACTAAACTACATGCTTCCTTTGTAAATTATGTCTGAGTGTTGGAGTGTGCCACTGGCTGTCAAAAAATATATAAAAAAGGAAATTGTGCTAAATTTAAGGACATTTAGCATTTACTTTTTACTTTTACTCAAGTATGAAAATTTGGTACTTGTTCCACAACTGTACTTAATTACATTTAAATTCTGATACTTTTAGACTTTTAAATAAGTAGTATTTTACTGGGTTACTTTACCCTTTAACTTTTTATATTAAGGTATCTTTACTTTTACTCAAGTATGACAATTGAGTACTTTTTCCACCTCTGCAATCACCCGACCTCAACCCATTTGAGATGTTTTGGGATGAGTTGGACTGTGGAGTGAAGGAAAAGCAGCCAACAAGTGCTCAGCATATTTGGTAAATCCTTCAAGACTGTTGGAAAAGCATTCCAGGTGACCACCTCATGAAGCTAGTTGAGAAAATGCCAAGAGTGTGCAAAGCTGTCATCAAGGCAAAGGTTGGCAACTCTGAAGAATCAAAAATATAAAATACATTTTGATTTTTTAAACATTTTTTTGGTTACTATATGATACCGTATGTGTTATTTCATAGTTTTGATGTCTTCAATATTATTTTACAATGTAGAAAATACTTTGTGCATGACAAGTAATTTTTCCAACAATTGTTTACAGACAGATTATTTCACTTATATGTCACTGTATCACATTTCCATAGGGTCAGAAGTTAACATACACTAAGTTGACTGTGCTTTTAAACAGCTTGGAAAATTCCAGAAAATTATGTCATGGCTTTAAAAGCTTCTGATAAGCTAATTGACATAATATGAGTCATTTGGAGGTGTACCTGTGGATGTATTTCAAGGCCTACCTTCAAACTCAGTGCCTCTTTGCTTGACATCATGAGAAAATCAAAAGAAATCAGCCAATACATCAGAAGAAGAATTGTAGACCCCCACAAGTCTGGTTCATCCTTGGGAGCAATTTCCAAATGCCTGAAGGTGCCACGTTCATCTGTACAAACAATAGTACGCAAGTATATACACCATGGGACCACGCAGCCGTCATACCGCTCAGGAAGGAGATGAACGTACTTTGGTGCGAAAAGTGCAAATCAATCCCAGAACAACAGCAAAGGACCTTGTGAAGATGCTGGAAGAAACAGGTACAAAAGTATCTATATCCACAGTAAAACGAGTCCTATATCAACATAACCTGAAAGGCCACTCAGCAAGGAAGAAGCCACTGCTCCAAAACTGCCATAAAAAAGCCAGACTACAGTTTGCAACTGCACATGGGGACAAAGATTGAACTTTTGTGAGAAAAGTCATCTGGTCTGATGAAACAAAAATAGAACTCTTTGGCCATAATGACCATCGTTATGTTTGGAGGAAAAAGGGAGAGGCTTGCAAGCCAAAGAACCCCATCCCAACCGAGAAGCATGGGGGTGGCAGCATCATGTTGTGGGGGTGCTTTGCTGCAGGAGGGACTGGTGCACTTCACAAAATAGATGGCATCATAAGGGAGGAAAATTATGTGGATATATTGAAGCAACATCTCAAGACATCAGTCAGGAAGCTAAAGCTTGGTCGCAAATGGGTCTTCCAAATGGACAATGACCCCAAGCATACTTCCAAAGTTGTGGAAAATGGCTTAAGGGCAACAAAGTCAAGGTATTGGAGTGGCCATCACAAAGCCCTGACCTCAATCCCATAGAAAATGTGTGGGCAGAACTGAAAAAGCGTGTACGAGCAAGGAGGCGGAATGGGCCAAAATTCACCCAACTTATTGTGGGAAGCTTGTGGAAGGCTATCCGAAACGTTTCACCCAGGTTAAACAATTTAAAGGCAATGCTACCGAATACTAATTGAGTGTATGTAAACTTCTGACCCACTGGGAATGTGATGAAAGAAATCAAATCTGAAATAAATAGTTCTCTCTACTATTATTCTGACATTTCACATTCTTAAAATAAAGTGGTGATCCTAACTGACCTAAAACAGGGAATATTTACCAGGATTAAATGTCAGGAATTGTGAAAAACTAAGTTTAAATGTATTTGGCTAAGGTGTATGTAAACTTCCAACTTCAACTGTATATATATATATATATATATATATATATACATATATATATAAAAAATGGATGTAGCAACTACAGATTGCCCCTTCAAGTCTATCAAAGGTTTGAGAGTTGTCCATTAGGCCTATGGATAAAAAAATCTATCAGCATGAATTAGATTGAGCAATAAACGCCCCGCTTTTATTTCAAAGGCTGGGATCCGCGCTATGCAGCTGTTGCAAGAACGCCTTTTTCACTGGCTGTCCACTGGTTTCAAAAACAATGATTAATAGGTAGCTTAAACTTCTTGAATTCAGCCATTATTGGGTTCAAATACACATTTATTCTTGTGACAGCCATCCACAACAACCACATTCTGTAAGGCGCAAATAACTAAATGAGAGAGCAGCAGTGTGATTCACATCAATGCGCTATGTAGATATCAATAATCATTTTTATCCGTAGACCACACCGCTGCTGTCATCCTTACCTCCAAGCGTTTATTCAAGTTGGATAATCTTTGGATGCAGACTGCAGTCGCACCACTGGAAGACATAGCTTGGACTGTAGCCTACAAAAGCCTATTCCTGTTTTTTCCCGCGATCCATCAAACACATTTGGTGTGTCATCATAGTGGTCTCTGACTTGTGGTCAGACTCGCTCAGGTGGAACAAACTTAAACTTACACCTTTTTCAATGCTGATTTGAATGTCATTGAGAAAACAGAGAAGTGTCAAAGATTTTTTTTCCACAAACATCCTTTCTGAATATTAAAGCAATCCTCTAAGTAATCATCTAGTTTTTCAAAATAATCTAATCTCCGGGCGCCGAAGACGTGGATGTCGATTAAGGCAGCCCCCCGCACCTCTCTGATTCAGAGGGGTTGGGTTAAATGCGGAAGACACATTTCAGTTGAAGGCATTCGGTTGTACAACTGACTAATACTGGTGACTTTGACAATATTTTTGCTGGTAACGTAACAGTTACCATTTTCATGTAATCCGTTACTCCCCAACCCTGTATAATTTTCTCCTCTTTTACACTTCCTCAACCTCTCATCTGGCCAACATTGCAATACCATTTAAGTGGGCCACTAGATTAGTCCATTCTTCATGGTACATGAAACCGTGCTAATTGGTGTGGAAGGAATAAGCTCGCTTCCAACATACGCAGACAAACACTGGCCTACCTTGATTTGGATCTCTCTAGTTCACTTCTAATGGGGTGGGTTGCTTTCTCAGGTTTGGGAGATTTTGATTTGGATGGGGTGATGCTGATGCAGAAGATGCAGGTAGTGCTCACGCTCGCTCGCACGCACGCACGCACGCACGCACGCACACACACACACACAGGCTATAATAGAGGCACCCATTTAGCAGTACTTGTAAGTTAACTTGTACTGTATGTCATATGTGACTACTGCTCTGTTGTGATCCTTGTTGTGTCACACTGATCTGTTTCACCTGTCTTTGTGATTGTCTCCACCCCCCTCCAGGTGTCACCCATCTTACCCAAAATCCCCTGTGTATTTATACCTGTGTTCTGTTTGTCTGTTGCCAGTTCATCTTGTTTTTCAAGTCAACCAGTGTTTTTGTGATACAGGTCCTGCTTTTCCCAGTCTCTCTTTTTCTCGCCCTCCTGGTTTTGACCCTCGCCTGCCTGACCACTCTGCCTGCCCCGGAGCCTGCCTGCCGTCCGGTACCGTTGCCCCACTTCTGGTTTTTCTGTCACCTGCATGCCTTGACCTGTCTATCGCCTGCCCCTGTTGGATTATTAAACCAATGTTAATTCGACGTTGTCTGCATCTGGGTCTTACCTTCACACCTGATGTAGATTAAGTACATCATGGGACATGCCTAAAAGTTTTATTGCTCTCATTGGCTGGACATAAATGTGTTCTCTCATGCAACTCCACTAGCTACATGACTTTGAGCCTCTATTGTATGTTTCCAGGGTCGTTAGTGAAGGAAGCCGCTCAACCAAAGGAGGGATATGTCAGCCTAGGTCCTATAAGCTCTACACTTGGACTTCTTTGAACTTTCCTCAAACTAGATTTATTTTCTCTCTCACAGGGGAACAAAGTTGTGACTTCCTTGCATGGTCATGCGTGTGTGACTCAATCCCTCGCCATCACTCTCCAGAATGAAAATTGATGCAAAGGCTGAGGAAAAGGATTATCCTCTTTTCTTTTCAGGGAGATATTTCTCACCGCTCTGTCACTTTCCTCTGAGACAAATGAGGTACCTTGAACTGGGAAAGTCATGAGGTATATATGCACCACCTATTCCTCCCTAGGAACTACTGAGCTTGTTTGAATTCTCAAGCCCTTTATCTGATTACAATTGATATAGTTGAGCTGCGGACTGACCCTTCAAGTTGTTATGACATAACATAATAATGTATGTGAGAGACCGACCGAGCAAGAAGGAGAGCCAATCATTTAATCATAATTCAAGGGCTAGCATGTTTACTGTTTTCCCAAAATACAGTACTGTGTAAATGTAACACACCCTACTACACTACGCCAAATTGACAAACTGGACATAGGCGTGACAGTGACTCTCATGCAATAAAAGAACATCCCAACTATGCTGAAACGTAAGGCATGGCTAGACTGTGCAAGGTCGCAGTTGTAAATTTAACTTATAGTATAATCACACAATTTTCCTGTTTGATCTTTAAAAAAAAGTATTTTACAGACAGTGCCCATTCGCTTGTACCTTATATTGATACATGTCATTCTTCTTCGAACTTTACTTCCTGGAAGAACAGCTGAGTGTACTGTAGAACTGAGGATGTCCCATGGACCGTAACTAAGCATTATTTAGTGTAACGAGTGCGCTGAGAGTCGGGAAGCAAGTAAGCGTTTTAATCAATAAACACAAACAACATGGAAACAGAGTCAATATAACCTGAGGAAAGAGCCAAGGGGAATGACAGATATAGGGAAGATAATCAAGGAGGTGATGGAGTCCAGGTGAGTGTCATGAGGAGCAGGTGTGCAAGACGATGGTGACAGGTGTGCGAGATAATCAACTAACTTTAAAGACTGACCTTGTCTTTATGGATCTTTACCACATGTTGAATCTCACCACTTTGCTTCAAGCTTACCGGGCACCGTGTCCTTATAGAGTCTTGCGGAAAAAAATAGCTTTACCCCCACAAAGCTCCTTCGTGTGTTGTGAGAAGTACTGTACTTCAAGTATAGAATAAACTGAAGTAATGTATCCTAGATCCTATTAAATTTGAATTATGCCTGATGATGAAGTTCAATTGAATTCAATAGCAGAGTAGTAGGTGAGTCATCCCATTTCAACCTATTATAACCTTGTGTTGTTGTCGTACTCACTCCCTCTGCAACCTTTCCATTCAACAGTTGTTCAATGTAAAGTGATAAAATCATCATTCATCCACAGTAAATGGCAGCACTTCATATAGATATGAATGAAAGTTGTTTTCAACCTCTGAAGGCTATCAAGAACTGATTTACTTTCTTTCCATTTTTCCAGTTCCTACTTTGTAGTTTTTGAAAATGTTTTTTATACCAGTTCAGCTTTTTATAGCGTGTACCCTGTTCATAGCATTTCTAGTTATATAATGATGGGGTGGCAATAACCACATTTAGCAGCTGTCTCTGCAGACTAGAAATAGTGTTAACTGCTGCTATTTCATACTGCAGAAGTAAAGGCTTTCCAAGCTCAGCAGCCTGCTTATAGTGAAACAGCTCTAACGAGGGAAAACAAAACAGAGGCAGACGGTCACTGACATTGATCCACAGTTTTGGAAAAGGAGGAAGACTTGATTGCATGTAAGTCAAAGCAGGACGGGTTCAGGCTTGGTTAGAAACAGTGCTTGGCTATATCATACTTGACGAGCTTTATTAAGGTCTTATTTTTACCTTTATGAAAGCATGGCTATTAAAAACATGGCTATATTCTGACCAAAGGCAATGAAATGCATATAGATATGATGATCAAACGATAAACCTTGCTGATGCTGAAGAATGCAGTTGAGACATAGTCCCTACATTGACCCATACCAAACTAAAGGCTTGGGAACTGGGGAGCACTGACCAGCTGTTTGTGTCTGTATATCCTGCCTAAATCCTGGCCAATTCACAATAAATATAGAATACAACTCATTGAAATAATAACACGGATGGTTTCCTGAAGTGAATATCTACATAGTCCCCTTCACCTGAGAACCAACTCATTTTTCACAGAAAAAGTAATTTCCTAAGCTGACAAGTGAAACGTCTCAGCTATCAGAAAGTTCACGAATAAAACTATCCATATCCCTCCTCACACTCAATCCAAAGGGAAGGCCATGGTTTCAACAAAATCCCCTTTCTCGTTTGTCTTCCAATTCTCCACCTTAGATTAGGAGTATTGCAGTTCCAGAGTACTTTCCTAACTTTCCATTGAAACTCATCTTCAATCATTTTCATTTATCTTCTCTTCTCCTCCCCACATTTCACAAACCTTGACATGTACAGTTTTAAAAGGAGGCAATTGCCAGAGAGTTATTATTCAGTGTTACTGGCACGTTTATATTTCATAGGAATTCATTGTAGCTGTATATTCTTAAAATGATAATAATGATTAGCATTTATAAACTGAATACTTTTCAATGCTCTCAATTTGCTCCATAAACACACGGCATGCTTCAAAAAGAGTCCTGGGGGAAAACATTAAATATGGATGGTTCTCTTTAAGAGTCTTGTTGGTTTATTTCTCTGAGACAGTCAGAGAGGCGACAGCCAGCAGGCCATAAGCTGTGTTTACACAGTCAGCTCAATTCTGATCTTTTGCCAATAATTGATACTTTGACCAATCAGATCAGTTCTTTTGACAATAATTGGACAAAATATATGAATTGGGCTGCAAACGCAGCCTTAGAGAAGGGGTAAGTGGGGAGGCGTCACACACAGTAACCCTACTACTGTAATATGCTGCCCAAGCAGGGAGGAGATGGAGAGAAACTGCTTCCAGTCTGATATAAGGTTGAAACAGTGAATGATGAAAAATGTGCTGAATCCAATTGAATGCAAAAAACACTGAATATTTGAATGCAGAAAATACAGAATATGAATTCATGATATATAGGCTGCTATCCTTCTCATTTCTGTACACTTCTCTCGTACAGATAAGTGGAGTAGAATCTTTATTATCCCCGTGGGGCAAAGAATTTTGTAGCACATAGTAAAAAACATAATGTACACATGACAACAATATATACAGCAAAATATGTACAGGAAGTAGACCTCTAAACCATTCATGAAAAGACAGTACCATTCATGAAAAGACAGTACAGTACTACGGCGTATTAAAAAAGCTAGTAGCATCTGTCATGAAGGAGAGTTTTGACCGGTTAGTTTTAAATTTAAGGAACCTCTATCTGAACTTGGAGGGAAACAACACAAATTCATCAAACTTGGGAGTTCCTCAGAATGGATTGCGCCTTCCGGATGACTCATGTCGGATACAGGTGAGAAAGGTCAGTTACGTTTGTACCAATGATCCTGCTAGTGATCAGTGTTGCCAGTGGGTTTTCATTGCTTAGTTTCTGTGAATGCAGATGACAGTATGGTGGTTGTCTCCTATTGGCTGTTGAGATTTCCAATCCTAACGGCTTACCTTTCATCTGCCTAGATCTTTCTAGAATCAAGTCTGCATGTTAAGTGTGAGAGTCTATGTGTCTGAAATAGTACCCCAGGGTGGTGTGGTCCCTGGTCAAAAGTACTGCACTAAATAGGGCTCTGGTCAAAAGTGTACTAAATAGGGAATAGGGTTCCATTTCACATGTATACATAGACTCCCACAGCCTATACTATTCTAGCCTAGGTCCCTGGTCAAAAGTAGTGAACAATAAAGGGAAAAGGCTACCGTTTTGGACTCTTTTCCAAGCACAGAGATAATGGAAAAGGCCACCATGGGATGAGGAGATATGATCCCGAGGGCCGTAAGCCAGAAGATAGAGCACAAGGCTGAATGCTTGAACTTGATGAACAGCTAAGAGCTCCTGCAAATGGTCACACTGACTGTTAAAATCAGACTTTAATGGCAACCTGGGAATATAGTCTTTCATAAAATGAATTCTCTCCATCCGTAAAAGGTTTGTACTGTGTTATGAAGAGAGGGATCTAACTTACAGGAGGAAATGTGACAATAATAAAGCATGAAATAAGTCAGGATATAGAAGGAAATAATTGGGTTCTAAGAATTGAACTTTATATATCCACCATAACATTTTCCTTGAATGTGTCCTTGAGTGATTCAGTAACCCTGAGTCAAGTGAGATGTTCAAGTTGCATGTGGAGGAGATATGATGGACAGGCCAGGCCACATCTCCCAAAAACACCAGGAAGGGCTGAATGACATCAAAGTTACTTAGCACCCCCTTGAGGACTGCAGATCGGTCTTCCACAGAACACATTCAGATCATTCTCTGCTCATCTTTAGTGGTATTGACAGACGTAGAGTGTTGAAATGTTTTTGTCAGTAGAAAGTAGGGTAAAGAAAACAGTCAGCCATGAAAATGGATCTCTGCATAAAAACAAATCTGAGATATCTTGTGATTGATAACATTTTTCAGGAGTATGTCACCAGATGTGTGACAGAATTTGACAATATCAATCGTTTTTTTTTTTTTTACATTTTCCATAATGAATAGTGTATTAGCAGTCTTCCTCGTTTTCTATACTTTTTGTTAGGTATCATTTACAATGTAAATTGAGCCTTTGTTTTCAAAGGAGACGCAACAAAGCAATTTCCATTTGATTGCCTACTAGATGACGTGCTTAATGTCTTTTGAATCTATCTGTCGGTTTTCCTGGGACTTTAATCAACCCTTCTGGCTACCTCAGAAGCATTCATTCATTAAAAACTAATTTGGATTTCATTAACACTTTTGAATAAAAATATATTGCGACACACTTTGTGGCTATTCATTGAGAACTATTGTTACGAACCATTGTTCACACAAACGTTTTCTCTCACGCTCAGTTATGCTTCTTCATTCAAATACAATTATCATCATGATTCATTATTGTGTATTTTAAAAGGTGTCCCCATACAAGCAGGAAAGAAAACATCAAGGGTGCCACATCCATTCAATAAGTTGTTCACTCTTTAATTTAGTTACTGGCAGAGCCTTTAGAAAACCTACACACCGTTATGTAAACAAATATGGGAAGAATAGAAATAAGTTTCATGGAATTAGTTTCCTTTGTATTACCCTGTAAATTAGTTAGTGGTCTATTCTGATTAATTTAGCACTGAAACTTGTCTTTCTTGTTCATATATATATCATTGAACTTGTTTTATCCTAAGGTGTGCATTTGATGCTTTGATTAAGCTAATGCAACATGTACATGCTACGTAATGTCACAGTAAGGTTTTGAAATAAGACTATGTGAAGAGTTTCATTCCAAAATGCTATACACTGAGTATACCAAACATTAGGAACACTTTCCTAATATTGAGTTGCGTTTTGGAAATAAACTTTGGCGAGTATAGCGATAAAATATGAAGTGCATTATCATGCTTCCAAAAGTGTTCTTTGCAGAGGGATAGGGTTCTACCAAGAACCATTTTAATCTGAAGAACCATTTTTGGAAGACAAGGGTTCTTTGTAGGGCAAAGGGTTCTACTCAGAACCTTTAACATGTTTTTGGTTCTACTTAGAACCCTTCTGAATAAGCTTTTTATTGTAATTTTTTTGTCTTTCTTTTAAATAGTGCATGAGCATTACCGTTTACCTCAGTGTAAACTTTAACATTAGCAGTTGGAGTAATCTGAGAAATTTAAAAAGATAAGTGTGAGAATGTTTTATTAAACTATACCTATTGTATATGGGAATGTGTGCATGTATCTAGTATTCCATAAGTAATTGTACATATTGTACTGACATAGTTTATCTTTGCCATGATTTCTGTCTTTTGAATGAGTATTTTCTGAGATTTTATTGAGCAGAGAGTAGGAGAATAGAAGGGAGTATGAGTGAACCACAGTGTCACGTATACTCCCTCTCCGGCCTCTAGGTCATCCGGCTGCTGATTATCCCGCACACCTGTCACCATCGTCTCGCGCACCTGTGCCTCATGACACTTACCTGGACTCCATCACCTCCTTGACTTTCTTCCCTATATCTGTCACTCCCCTTGGTTCTTTCCTTAGGTGTTATTGACTCTGTTTTCATGTCGGTGCGTTTTGTGTTTCGTGGTCATTGTTTCTTTTATTTATTAAAACACTCACTCCCTGAATTTTCGTCCCGACTCTCAGCGCAATCATTACAAGTGTATTGTATGGTACACAGTAAACTGGCAAATTTTACCTTGTGTTGATTTTACAGTGTAAATGTCTAGTGATTCAGAAGTTAATTTAACTTATCACTGAGGTATAAAAGAATCCCAAGTTTGGTGTTAATAACCACAGTTGAGTGTGATTGTGTCATTTTTACTCTGTGTAGAATAAAACACTCAAAACCATGCCCATTATTATCATATTTCCCAGCATGCTCTATTGCAGGTTGATTTTAAGAATTGTTTGTTTCAATATCTGTGTTTTTGCATGTACATTGATTGGTTGATTTATCTTATGCTTCACAAAGACACGTAACATACCTTTTTCTAAATTAATCCAATCAAATAACATTCCTTTTTCTAAACTAATCCAATCAAATAACCGGAGGCAATTTTATCATATATGTCTTGGTGGGGCAAACAAAAAAGTAAATGTGGGATGCATGCCAGCAAAGCCACTGCACAACACAATACATTAATTGCACTATAACGGCGACAAACGGTTCCCACAAATTGTTAGGGCCTACATAAAGCTGTCCCAACAGCAGAGTCCCAACAGCAGAGTCCCAACACCTTAACACTGCTACACCTGGCTATCAGCAGAGCCTTGTCTGGCAGTAAAACAGTTATTTCAGCCTCATTTAATGCCTTTTAAAAAAACATAGCTGATATGGCTGACTTGCTTAAACAATAGTGGTTTCTACTGACAATTGAAATGTACAAACTATGGCATAAGGGGACGACAAGTGGAAATCCGACATTAATGAGCGAGCAAGGACGGACGTAGTCAATATAACTATTTGTTCAGCACTTTTGAAATGCACAGCGACAGAATTCAGAACATGGACCGTTCTTACAGTGTTCTCCCTGTATGCCAAGCCAGAACCGCAGGATAAATATAGGGGCCATAAAAGCTTATAAAGCTCTTACAATATTCAATGATTACATTTCTCTAAAACAGGTTATAGGCTACATGTATATCACTAAGTCAGAACAGTAGGTGCAATTATGAGGGGGAAAAAACTAATTATTAGGGTGAGGCACATGGGCTACTAACAGCTTACTCCACACCATACACTTAGTATTGCTTTCTTAGCTACAGTATACATATCTCCCTGGCATATTACATTGTTTATGCAGCAGCATACAAGACATTTTTGGACTCACCTTGTTATTCTGTGCTCACTTGAACAGTCCTTCATGGGCAACTTTGTATTAAAAGTCTGGCATTCTCTGGATTCATGGTGCGTTCAAG
This sequence comes from Hucho hucho, assembly GCA_003317085.1. Classification (NCBI taxonomy): domain Eukaryota; kingdom Metazoa; phylum Chordata; class Actinopteri; order Salmoniformes; family Salmonidae; genus Hucho; species Hucho hucho. The sequence continues at coordinate 288,989 of QNTS01001177.1, forward strand.
ACAACTGGGAACTGTGAAAAAAATAAGGTTGACATCAGTGATCTTCAGGTCGTAGCTCTAGAAAGAGGCCAGAGTTCCCGATTTACAATTCCGAGTTGGATGACCGTTCAAAACGTATTTTCCCAGTCGGAACTTGTTTTTTTTCCCCGAGTTCCCAGTTGTCTTGAACTCACTGAGTCAAGTTTTCGCAGTTTTGAGTGCGGCAAAAAACATGCTTCATTGACAGCATGGCCAATGTTGAATGTTTGCCATTTTAAGCTTGGAAAAGAGACCCTTAATCACAGCCACTCCACTGAATAGCAGGCTAGGGATTGCTTTGCAATGCTTGCAGTTAGCCACTGATTATAAACCACTCATTGTTGAATTTGCGATTTGTTGTGTAATATTTATGTCCAATGGCCGATGAGCACCTATACATTTTATCTATAATTTCTCTTCATTATTTCTCTTCATATGACAACAATTAAAAAGGATTTGCCAGTAGATTGTCAACTTGATTCATGATGATGACTGCTAGCTAAGTCCAATCAAAGCTACTGTAGATATAACGTGATTTGACGTCATTTTATCTGTGGCCAATAACCTTCTTGGATGGGCCCTTCTAATGTAACTCTATAGCAGCAACCAAGGTGCTTGAATTTTCGAGCTCTCCCCATCGACTTGGCGGTGACGTAATCACTGATCCAATCACGGCACAACTAGAGAACATTACCAACCCCTACGCTCCGTATTTTCCGCTGGTTGACTCACCACCACAGAAAGCACTGAGCTAGGCTGAAACACCTGCGTTTTGAAGCTGGCTTACTCAAGAAAGCAAAAAGGAGACCATGTTTGTATGCGGCTTTATTAACTCAAGCCCTGAATGACTGGTCGCCATTGCAAATAATATACCTTTTTCTAAACTAATCCAATCTGTTAGTAGTTGTGTTTATTGCACCTCTTACTGATATGGTTCTTCCAGTTTCTATCATTTTGGTAGTCTCATTAATCTGTCTTCCCTACACTGTCAGTCATTCTGAATGCAGGATACGGTGATGGAAAGGTCAATTTTTTGTATATCCTCACTCTGGCTAAGCGTTGAATGTTTTCCCTGTATTTTAGAGATGCTCTATTTGGAGAATAAATCACTTATCTCCTGGGTAATGCGGTATTTCCTGCTTAAACCGGAGGAGTCATTCAAAAGCATATAAATATGTCTGCATTTGATTAGAGCTTTGATCGGCATGAAAATTCAAACCTGATGCTACAGTACCTGAGCCAGATAAGACATTTTATGAGCCCAAGTCCAAATGATTGTGACGTTATCCAATACCTATGATATACAGTGCATTTGGAAAATATTCAGACACCTTCCCTTTTTCCACATTTTGTTTTGTTACTAAAAAATTAAATCAATCTACACACAATACCCCATAATCACAAAGTGAAAACAGGTTTTTAGAAATGTTTGCAAATGTATTAAAAATAAAAACAGCTTATTTACATAAGCATTCAGACTCTTTACTATGAGACTTGAAATTGAGCTCAGGTGCATCCTATTTCCATTGATCATCCTTGACAGGTTTCAACAACTTAATTGGAGTCAGATGGAAAGCGCCCCTCAGAAAAAGGCAAATGACAGCCCACTTGGAGTTTGCCAAAAGCCACATAAAGACTCTTAGTGTAATGGGCTCCATGATGCCGGTAATGCAGAGTCAGGCGCAGGACAACAAAAATTAGTGTTCAAGGTTTTCCTAGGACTTTGCCTGTGCTTAGCCCCATTCTGTTTCTTTTTAATCCTGAAAGATTAAGTACAAGCATACCCATAACACACCCATAACATGATGCAGACAACACTATGCTTGAAAATATGGAGAGTGGTACTTAGTAATGTACTGTATTGGATTTGCCCCCAACATAACAATTGGTATTCAGGACAAAAGTGAATTGCTTTGCCACACACAGGATGCAGGGTTATTCAGTTTGTCTCCATTGGGCACGTGTCAAACTCATTCCACGGAGGGCTGAGTGTCTACGGGTTTTCACTCCTCCCTTGGACTTGATTGATGAATTAACCCTCCTGTTGTGTTCATTTCATGTTAATTAATTCTGTGTTCCCAGTCCACAATGACCGCCCCATTATAGCTGATTATCAATCCATAATAATACATATATTATCACCTAATGTTGTGTTTAGATCTTTTTATCAGCTTAAGTTCTTGTGAACATTACAAGTTTTGAACTTCTATTTGCTATTTATGGTCTGTAGGCCTCATTGACCTAAGCTCATACAAATCGTTTTTGAGTTCAACATTTTTTATTTTAACAAATACTCAGATGAGACATATTGTGCTATTTATCACAGACTACTTCACTGTCAGTTTCCTGGCCCCTATCATCCTCACCAGTGTCATGATCAAAGATATGATCAAGAGCCTCACATACAGTATATCGTTGGGTCATTGTGCTGCCACAGAATGAATTGTGAGCAAGGCCTCAAAAAAGCTTCATATACCAGAGGTGTGAGAAAAGGTATTTATATTATTGAAACAATGTTGCGATTGTTTGTGAGAATGGCAACAGATGTGGTTCCCGTGGGGGAAAGATTCTATTGGGGAAAGGTTTCCGTGGGGTTGCCATGGAAGCCAAGAAAGGGAGTGAGGTGTGTGTGTGCGCGCTCAAACACACATGCATGTGGGAGTCTGGGAGAGGAATTGTGTCCATCTGATGAATGGGCATGTGCCTGAACTCAATTTATCCAGTAATTGTAGTCTCACCCATTCATTTCTAATGACCGGTCATTTTTGACTGGGAACACCACAGGTGTACAAAACTTAAATAAAACACCCAAAATGTAATGAAAATCATCAAAATGTATTTTGTATGTTCAGATGCCCTGTGTGGACAAAGTCATGGAACCTTGTGATAATCAGATTAAACAAATTACATTTTTCAGAGAGAACTTGTAAATCGGTCCAATTCGACTGGAACACAACAGGAGGGTTAATGTTTTATATTTCTATTCTGTACAGGCTTCCTTCTTTTCCCTCAGTCTCTCCTATCATAGCCATTGAATTCTGTAACTGTTTTAAAGTCACCTTTGGCCTCATGTTGAAATCCCTGGGTGGCTTCCTTCCTCTCAGGCAACAGAGTTAGGAAGGACGCCTGTATTTTGGTAGTGACTGGGTGTATTGATACACCATGCTCAAATGGATATTCAATGTCTGCTTTTTTATTGCCATCTACCAGTAGCTGCCTTTCTTAGCGAGGCATTGGAAAACCTCCCTGGTCTTTGTGTTTGAATCTGTCTGGAATTCACTGCTCGACTGAGGGACCTTACAGATAATTGTGTGTGTGTGGCGTACAGAGATGAGGTAGTCATTCAAAAATCATATTTAACACTACTATTGCACACAGAGTGAGTCCATAAAATGTATTATGTGACTTGTTAAAGATGCACTATGCAGAAATTGCTCCGCCATTTCCTGGTTACTAAAATTGTCGTTTGCCTAATTTCAGTTTGTGACAAAACAAGCAAGTGTAGTGTAGAGAATCATTGTACCATCTAAATTGCTGTGAAATATATTTTCCATAAGCAAAATAACTGTATTTTCAGCTGTTTGAAGCTGGTGTACAAAACCGAAGGTAAAAGATACAAAAAAACTTAAGAACTAGAAGCATAGAAATGTTGCACATAGGACAAATCTACCGCTTCTTAGACTTGCTTTCAATGAGAATGACATATCTATAATTCACATTTCTATGTGAATTTGGTCTGGTAGGACAGAAAGTTACACACTGCAGCTTTAAGCAAATTTGTACAAGTTTGTTCTTCCTAGAGAGTTCTAGGAAGAACCGTTAGAGGATAAGATTGTTCTTGTTAAAACCCTTCATAGAGGGTTCTAAGTAGAACCTTTTACAGGGGGTTCTATGAAGAACCCTACATAGTGTTCTAGGTAGAACCCTCTGCAAAGGGTTCTACCTAGCACCAACGAGGTTTCCCCTATGGCAGGGGTGTCAAACTCATTTCATGGAGGGCCTAGTGTCTGCTGGTTTTTGTTTTTTCCTTACAATTAAGACCTAGACAACCAGGTGAGAGGAGTTCCTTTCCAATCCGTGACCTTAATTCATCATTAAAGTCCAAGGGAGAAGTGAAAACCCGCAGACACTCTGCCCTCCGTGGAAGGAGTTTGACACATGTGCCCTATGGGGACAAACCAAAGAACCCTACATGGTTCTACATAGCACCTTTTTTGTAGCTGTATGGTCTATCTTATGTCTACACATACTCTGTGGTCCAATCCACAAACACAGTACATTCACTGGGGACCTTTTGACTGCGTGTTCTGGTTTTGTGTGACTCTTCTAAATTGACCTTTATAGTTTGGGTTTTCAATGTTTCATAGTAACCCTGACAGAGGTTCTTTCAGCTGTGAGGCACGTCTCCATCTCCTCTGCACTTCCAATGCACTGTGCACAATGAACTGTAATCTCAGGGTTCTCAGAATCTCACAAACTATAGAGATAGCCAATGAAGCAGAAAAATCCATGAATATCTTAGCCTGCTGAAGTCACAGTATACACTATAGGTGCTCTATAATGTATACCATTTCAAAATATAATGTTTTTCTGTGAATCCCTGTTGTAACCTTGGAGCCTCTTCTTTCCGAGAATGAGAAATATTTGTGATAGAATGCAAATACTGATTTGAAATGAGTGTCTATGTTTTGGTCTAACTGCAATGTTTTTTCTGTATGTTAGTGATGCACTATTTTAAAATATAAATTGTATATCCATTGGGACATGCTTTGGATTAGGAAATCTAGCACACCAAACGTTGCATGTTCTACAACTTTAGCTAATTAGCAATTTTGTGACTCCTTACAATATTTAGCTACTTTGCAACTGCTTAGCATGTTAGCTAGCCCTTCCCCTTCCCCTAAACCTTTGACATCAATGAACACAACGGTTTGATCATTCTACAGTGGCCCAGCCAAACTTCCCAGCACATGCAATGCAACAACAGCCCAAGTGCTGGAAAAAAGGTGATGGAGAGGAAGGTCCAGAATATTTTGCGGTGTCATTCGTTATGCAGGTAAAGACAGTTGTGCCTGGATCCACGTTGGATCTAATATCCCTAGCAAATGAATGTTGACCATCTGTTGTTGTCTACTCGATTTAGGGTCTTGTTATATTTAACAGAGAAAGCATCAAGGTAATGAGTTCATGTTTTCGTATGTTTTTGTGCCTCGGATTGGACACGGGGGTCTACTATGCTCAATTGTGTAGGATAGACTATTGTGCAACATCCAACACTATTCCTATTCATTATTCTGGATATAATGACAACATATTACATAGCCTAGCGGGCTTCTTCACAATATGATCGGGTAATGAAATAACATGACAAATACATTTTGGTAACCATGTCACACCTGCAATTTTAAACAACACATATTGTATAACATTGAGGTCCTTGAAAATTACAATTAAGTGCTTGAAAAAGTTCTTGAAAATCCTTGAATTTGACTTGACAATGTCTGTATGAACCCTGCTTAAAGAATGTATAGCCCTCCTAGGCATATGTTGTTGTATAGGTAGAGTTATTGGCAAATTTGCATATATTCACTTTTATTCCTCTAAGTACACATGTGGAACTGCATGAACACCCTTTTTATTTTAGTTTCAAACCATTTAGAAATGTTGATCCTAATGTCACACGTTGGCCCAATTATTTATAGAAAGACCCATATATGTTATTTTTACTCTGCTTTTATTTGTTATCCACTGTGTCACTATTTCCATTTTTCCATTTATTTTTTATCTTATCTTTAACTCTGCTTTGTTGGTAAAAGGACCCGTAAGTAAGCATTTCACTGTTCGTCTACACCTGTTGTCTGCAAAGCATGTGACAAAGTAAATTAAATTTTATTTGAAATGTGTCTAGTCCTATATCCTGCTTGGTCACTATTTCCTGCTTGGCCTTCATCGACATGGCGACCCCAATCAGGGGTGACCATTGTGGTCAACACTGTCTCACCCATCTCTTTATCCCTCAGGGACAACATTCTGACCTCACTCCGAACCTAGAGACCACACACCAGCCACCAGCCCTATGGGCGAAGGGAACGGGAGAAGACAGCAAGCCAGATGGTATAAAGTCAAAACTGTAATTTCCTTCTCAGTACTGACCCTCTGACTCTGCTGCATGCAATATTACAGTAGGGCAAGCGGTTCTGTGGATCTGATATTGTGTAATGGATAAACACAAGGCTGTAAAACCAATTAACACAGCTTGAGCCTTATGCCCTCATTTGTGTCCTTTTCTCAAGTGTGTGTGTGTGTGTGTGTGTCTGCGCATGTGTCAGTCTCAAAACTGCTCAAAAACTTTGAGATTTCAAGAAGGGTCTACAATCCTACTTAAAAGTTCTGATAGTTTCCAAAATGTGGAGTTGAGATTTTAAAATATTGCAAAATATCCAATGGCAAGGAACTGAAACAATTATAGTATTAGAAAAAACACTTGATCTCTACTTCTAACGGTGTACGATCTTGACAGATAATCATTTTGATCAAGTCTTTGCAATGATAACATTTCAAATTATATTTCATGTGGAATCACAGAGATGAGAACTTAGAATTGAAAATGTTCTGTTGAATGTCATCCATTCATAACATTATTTGACAGGCACTATAATACACAGGCAAACACTTATAGTAGAGAGCTGGAATTCAATCGATTAATCATTAGACGAACCATACTTGGAAAGAATGAATGAATGTCCACTTATGGAAGATGAGAGAGAAAAACACACCTTGCAAAATTAAAAGTATTGTTTTAACCTGACATTTTCTACAGCAATTACTTCTGTTGATTTTATACGTCTCCATCTCAACCAAAATTCAAAGTTAAAGATTTGAACTAAATCAATTCAAGTTTTATTTCAATCTCTTTTAAAGATTTATTTTTTAACTTTGATTTTTTGTTGAGACATGAATCCAACATATCAATTAATAATTTGTAGACAAACTGGAATTAAAGCTAGACTAAGTCAATGGTACAGATGGAACTATCCAAGCAGAAGATTAATCTACTTTAAACGTTGATATTTGGTTGTGTTGACAACCAAGCACAATTCAACATCACCTTTGACATGCAATAAAGAGCCTATTAACTTGTCGACAAGCTAACAAATGATGTTGGATTCAATTATTCAACTCAACCAAAAATATAAGTTAAAGAATGGGATTAAGCCAGTGGCTCAGATGGAACTATACAAGCAGTAGATAGATTTCCTTCAAATGTTGATATTTGGTTGCACAACCAAACACAATTCAATATTACTTTTGTAATACAGTAAATAGCGTAAAGTTCAACCTAATGTAACATTCATTCTTTAAATGAGTAACACATCATGGCCACATTTTGAGGTTACTGTAACTATACACTTATTCGTATGTAATCATATAAAGTGTGCATGTTCAAGATAGCATGCATAAGTCGTCGCAGGCCTCGGACGGTAGGTCTCATATGTATTTCTTATGTAATCTGAACTGCAATCCAGGTTATTTGGTTCTGCTATTAGATGTAGCACAGTGATAACATTAACCTGTTGCATAAATAAACAAATGATCTGACATTGTATTTCCATTTTAACTTTGTTGTGCTTTTAGATGGTTAAAAGCCGCATTGGAAATTCAACTAACTTTTGGCTTTATTTTTGAGTGGGTGAATATAGGCTGTAATCTCATTAATGAACGTCTCAACCAAATATTACCTAATTATCCAAATTGAAACGACATGGGTTGCCCAGTGGGACCCCTCTGTAAAAATTCTAAATAAAATTAAAAACTCCTCACTTTCTCGTTCCTTTTCTCTTTATTCTCCAATTGCTATTCATATAGAGATGATAAACATTGGTCTCTGTAATACGTGCTTAAGTCCTGGAAGTTGTGCTATATGAATACTATGGGGCATGCAGTATGGTATATACTGTATTATTTACTATGAGGCAGATAGGCCTACAGGTATTTCCATTTTTTTCTCTGCTCTTTGTAGACAAGTTGAAAGTGGTTTTCAATTCAATATAACTTTTAATTTTCCAACTCTTTCAGCGTGTTTCATTGTTAAATTGCCTGTTTATGTATGCTAGTGTCTATAACATTTAAATTGCATTTTCAAAAAAACATTAATTGTCTAACCAAACTCACATAATCATATTCATAACTGCGTTCATTGAGAACAGTTTATCCAGCAAATTTAGATTTGTTTTATTTCCTTTATATGCATGATTTAATGAAAAGTTCAGACCGAATGGTTGAAAACGAAACCCTGATACATACAATATAATGTATCATGTAAAATTAGTCAAACACCGCCAACAACCCTTACAGTATTAATGGCATAGCTTTAAAATAAGAACTGAAATTGTACACTCTTCTTTGGAAGTGTCTGTCACTTTTTGTACAATTAATCCCTCCCTCCACTTTCCACACCTTTGGAGACAGGGAGACAGCTTAACCTGCTGCAATCTGCAGAATTCATGGGCCGTGGATAAGAACCAGACAGCTGGCCGATTTTTTTCCTCCTAAAAGACTCTTAAAAACGTCACAAGGAGTGTTATTAAATTAAAAAGATAAACGATAACATTTTACTCATAACAAAGACTTCCTCCACTCTCCGCATCCCACTCCTCCTCTTTCTCTCATCCTCCTCTTTCTTTCCATCCTTAACTACAAACGGTGTCTGGAGTGCCTAAATATAGCACTCCATTTTGTCATGTTGAGCATTCTTCAGGGACGTTGAAGCTAGCTAGCCCCAGATTTAGTAACAGTGGCATTTATAGCTTTAGACAAAGAAGAATGAGGATAAATCATCTGGCGGTGGCTTAGGCCGGGGTTCAATCATCAGTAGCATGCCATAAATATTCCCACTGCCTTTCAGTTTGATGGGAAAACTCTGCAATTTGGAAGGTACAAATAAAGTATTAAAATCAATGTTGAAAAGGGTATACTATTAGCTAGCTTAGGTATGTTGCTAGGAGAGAAAACCAGTACGTAACTTACTAAATTGTTTAGGCAAATTTACAACGTTTCTATAATGAATGGAAAATGTACCTAAACCACACTTACTTGTCAGGTATAGTACACTTCTATACACTACATGACCAAAAGTATGTGGACACCTTCTCATCAAACATCTCATTCAAAAATCATGGACATTAATATGGCGTTGGTCCCCCCTTTGCTGCTATAACAGACACTACTCTTTTGGGAATGTTTTCCACTAGATGTTGGAACATTGCTGCGGGGACTTGCTTCCATTCCGCCACAAGAGTAATAGTGAGGTCAGGCACTGATGTTGAGTGATTTGGCCTGGCTCGCAGTTGGCGTTCCAATTCATCCCAAAGGTGTTCGATGGGGTTGAGGTCAGGGCTCTGTGCAGGCCAGTGAAGTTCTTCCACACCAATCCCAGATTTGTCCGTCGGACTGCCAGATGGTGAAGCGTGATTCATCACTCCAGAGAAGGTGTTTCCCCTGCTCAAGAGTCTAATGGTGGCAAGCTTTACACCACTCCAGCCAACACTTGGCATTGCATATAGTGATCTTAAGCTTGTGTGCGGCTGCTCGGCCATGGAAACTCATTTCATGAAGCACCTGATAACAACCTATTGACTGGAATTGAAATGGAATTGACCCCAATACTGCTTCCAATACACTTGAACTCTATAATCCTATTACTTTATTTTTCACATAAGTCGCAAGAGGATCTGCAATCTGCAGATACATGTACAGTACCTGTAGTCAAGTCATTAGTTCAATGAGTCATTTGGTTTTATTTTTATTCTTTTGATCTGCTCTTTTGGGGTTTTATGTTTTTCCCCACTTCCTCCCAAACCCCATTCCAATTGACAATAAAATGCTTGGATCAGTGATGCCTTTGTTCTAGTCTTTCTCTTTCTCCTTGAATTTCCCCTGGACGTCATAATGCGAATGATTGGCATCTGTAACGGATTAGAGAGGGAGGTTGAAACTCTCTTGAGATAGTATTATAAACTATTAAAGCTGGTATACTCTTCAAAACGTTTAGGTTGAATTCATGCTGCTTGAAACTCTGGGGTGCCCCACAGAGCTGTGTTGTATTCCCAAAACAAATCAGAGCATGTCTATCAATTTCGAAATATTAAAGTCGGGAACCCCATTACTCGGTGCATCTGATGCATCTAATCAATACATGGAATCAAAGATTGATTTACTCATTATTGACTCCTGAGAATAACCAAAAAGGTAGTGAGATGGACCATTTTAATCATCGAAAAAGTGTAGCCCAGTGTGTCCTGGGCCTGAATGTGTATTATTTGTCCCAACGTTCTGCATGTATGAATTAAGTTAAACAAAGTTCAGCTCTGCTTTTTTACAAGGTAACTTAGAACCAGCCTATTCTAGAAATCCGGAACAATTTCCAGTTGCCTGTTTCCATTGCTCGGTGACATAAATGAGCCAAGAGCCAGGGGAGCTATTATGGTGGGCGGTATTGCACTTTCAAGCCTTTTAGAGTTCTGCTTGATCAAGTCTGTCACAAACAGTGAGGTGATTAAGAATTCCATATTCCTGTGGACCTGCCGAGAGAATACACACAATGTAAGTTGTGTGTTTCAGTTGGATTATTCCAAACGATACCACTGGGAATTCCCAGCCATGCACCACAACAGTCAAATGCTTAGAAGTCATTAGAACAATTCTCATCTACAAGACAGGGTGGAAAAAAATAGCAAAAAAAACATTTGTTTGTTGTTGTTTTGGGAGGCAGTCGAAAGCTCAGGTCCTGACAGAAAAATAAAAATCCATCCAGCCGAGGGGTTGGATTGGGGGTGTGTGGGATTCTGCAGTGTTTGTTGTTGTCACTCATGCTTTCCATCATGACATTCCTTGGCTGGATATACGAGCCTGAGGACTTACTTTCTTTATTGGAGACTCTCAATCTGCTTCAAAAAACTTTTGTAAACTACATACTGTAGCTGGGCGAAAATGTAAGAGCTGGGGGTTTTGTCCTCGAAATTACAGTCAGTCATTGAATGAATACATTACAACATCTCCCATCTGTTGTTCTACTTGCCTTGCTGGAAGGGTTCAATGTCAGTCAGGCCGAAGCTGTTTCCTCAAAGAGTGAAAGAGAGAGAGCGAGAGATCGTGCCTTGGGATCAAATCGTTAATCTCTGGTGACTGGCTTGTATAACACAACAAATCTCTCTCTTGTTAAAACATTTGAACCAGCTTCAGGCCAATGATGTTGGTGCTTCTGCTACATTCTTTGTTTTCTGGATCCATTTATTGTGCCTGGGGCAACGAGTGGCAATTTTACAGCCAGACCCTCCACATCACCCAGAAGTGCGACCACCGCCAACACTGGTGCATCAAGAACCTCTACGCCATCCACAAATGCAACCACTGCCGCCACCGGTGCAGCGAGAACGGCTTTGTCAGGGATGGGCAACTTTGATGGTGGTGGGGGCCACAAAAACATCTAAACTCATCATGAGAGGCCACAGTTGCCTGTGGGTTTGCGCACCCACATAAATACCCACCTTTACAGCTAATTTCTTGCAATTCTGCACATTTTGCCATAGGGTGGAAAGAAATGTTTGCAGTTTTTAATATGATATCTGAGTGAAGATGTTTCTATAGAATTGTTTTTTTTTGTCACATAAGCCGGATAGGTGCAGTGAAACGTGTTGTTTTACAAGGTCGTCCATAGTAGTACAGCGCCCCTGAAGCAAAGGCTACCTGCCGCCTGGCTAACAAAATCAACAAACAAAATCAAATGGGGCACCCCGAACGGTAATTCGACCATGGTAATTGACTGACTATCAGTGACTGACATAAGAAGAGAAACTGCTGATGCACAACCAATTGTTCGAAACTGCACCTTGTGCATTCTACTATTCTAACTCGCAACAGTACGTTGAGACCCCGACTGAGTGAAACAACAGTTCAACATTCACCTTTTTCTATTATTCTGTCAAGTCTACGCACACAGTTGGATATCCAACGTATGCAACACACAGAATGCACTGCAACTGCCATTGCAACACATTGCTGCAGGGCAAACACAGCGTTGATTTCGCGCAAAACTGAAAGCGCGAATTTAACCATGGCAAGGTGACTGGGAATATGGCAGAATACAAACAGTGTAGTTATTCCCTCCGTAAGCCAATCAAACAGGCAAAACGTCAGTACCGAGACAAAGTGGAGTCTCAATTCAACGGCTAAGACACAAGATAATCACGGACTACAAAGGGAAAACCAGCCACGTTGCGGACACCGACGTCTTCCTTCCAGACAAGTACCTTCTTCGCCCGCTTTGAGGATAACACAGTGCCACCTACACGGCCTGCTACCAAGGACTGTGGGCTCTCCTTTTGCATGGCCAACGTGAGTAAGACATTTTAAGCATGTTAACTACTTAGGGAGCAGTGGGACACAACCCGGTGAAATGTAAGGCGCCAAATTCAAAATCCAAAAGTTGAATTATTAAACATTCATCAATATACAAGTGTTGCATAGTCATCAAAAGCTCTGATTCTTGGCAATATCACAGTGGTCAGATTTCAAAAAGGCTTTACGGTGAAAGCACAACATTTGATTGTTTGAGGATAGCCCCTCTCATATTTTATGCATTAGCATAAATCCATATCCAGCGCGGGTCTCATAAAACGCATAAAATCGCTAATATAAAATCCCTTACCTTTCGAAGAACTTCTGCTGAGGGCTTCCCAAGTGTCCAACGAAGACATCCAATGGTTCTTTTGTTAGAAAAAGTCATTTATTATATCCATGAATCTCCGTTTGGTTGGCATGTTATGTTCATAAAATACAGCGTCCACTCGCCCATTGAACCGTGAAGAGAACGCGTTCAACCTATACCTATACACTTGTCCAAGAACAATCAAACATCATTGATAATGTATCCTTAGGAACACTTATGTATATTTACTATAATATTTCAACCGGATTATAAACTGGACGATATTAAAGGAAAAAACCACAGCGTGCGCGAGCCCGTGAACGCGCCTCCTCTTCTGTTTACATCCTGTGACTAGTTCGAAATTCTTCTTCTATTACCATCCAGAGCAACCTAACATCACCAAACACTGGAAGCAATAGGTACTGCAATCTTACTGCCAGATATGGCTGTTTTCAATAGGGAGGGGTTCAAAATGAGGCAATGTGTCAAAAACACTTTTTCCAGGACAGAAATTCCTCGGGTTTTCGCCTGCTATATTAGTTATGTGCATATCCTAGTTTCTGGGCCTGAGTGGCAGGCCTTTTACTTTGGGCACGCCAGACTCTCCAAAACCGACACCTCAGCTGCCGCTCCCTAAGAAGTTAACCCTCGCAAGGCTGCCGTCCCAGACGGCATCCCTAGCCGCGTCCTCAGAGCATGCGCAGACCAGCTGGCTGGAGTGTTTACGGACATATTCAATCCCTCCCTATTCCAGTATGCTGTCCCAACATGCTTCAAGATGGCCACCATTGTTCCTGTACCCAAGAAAGCAAAGGTAACTGAACTAAATGTCTATCGCCCCGTAGCACTGACTTCTATCATAACGAAGTGCTTTGAGAGACTAGTCATGGATCATATCACCTCTCCCTTACTTGACACCCTAGACCCACATAATTTGCTTACCGCCCCAATAGATCCACAGACTACGCAATCGCCATTGCACTGCACACTGCCCTATCCCATCTGGAGAAGAGGAATACCTATGTAAGCATGCTGTTCATTGACAATAGTTCAGCATTCAACACCATAGTACCCTCCAAGCTCATCATTGAACTTGAGGCCCTGGGTCTGAACCCCGCCTTGTGCAACTGGGTCCTGGACTTCCTGACGGGCCGCCCCAAGGTGGTGAAGGTAGGAAACACCACCACTTTGCGGATCCTCAACACTGGGGCCACACAAGGGTGCGTGCTAAGCTCCCTCCTGTACTCCCTGCCATTGACGCCTCCAACTCAATCATCAAGTTTGCAGACGACACAACAGTAGTAGGCCTGATTGCCAACAATGACGAGACAGCCTACAGGGACCGGGTGAGGGCTCTAGGTGTGTGGTGCCAGGAAAATAACCTTTCATTCTACATCAACTAAACAAAGGAGCTGATCGTGACTTCAGGAAACAGCAGAGGGAGCACCCCCCTATCCACATCGACGGGACTGCAGTGGAGAAGGTGGAAGCTTCAAGTTCCTCAGCGTACACATCACTGATAAACTGAAATGGTCCACCCACACAGACAGTGTGGTGAAGAAGGCGCAACAGCACCTCTTCAACCTCAGGAGGCTGAATAAATTTGGCTTGGCACCTAAAACCCTCAAACTTTTACAGATTAACAATTGAGATGTGGTCTGCCCAACGCAGCACCGGGGGCAAACTACCTGCTGTCCAGGACACCTACAACAGCCGATGTCACAGGAAGGGCATTAAGATCATCAAGGACAACTACCACCTGAGCCACTGCCTGTTCACCCCGCTATCATCCAGAAGGTGAGGTCAGTACACGTGCATCAAAGCTGGGACCGAGAGACTAAAGAACAGCTTCTATCTCAAGGTCATCAGACTGTTAAATAGCCAACACTAGCACATTAGAGGCTGCTGCCCTATATACATAGACCTGAAATCACTGGCCACTTTAGTAATGGAACACTAGTCACTTTAATAATGTTTACATATTTTGCATTACTCATCTCATAAGTATATACTGTATTCTATGCCGCTCTGACATTTGCTCGTCCAAATATATACAGTTGAAGTCGGAAGTTTACATACACCTTCGCTAAATACATTTAAACTCCGTTTTTCACAATTCCTGACATTTTAATCGTTTTGTCTTTGGTCCGTTAGGATCACTACTTTATTTTAAGAATGTGACATGTCAGAATAATAGTAGAGCTAATTATTTATTTGAGCTTTTATTTATTTCATCACATTCCCAGTGGGTCAGAAGTTTACATGCACTCAGTTAGTATTTGGTAGCATTGTCTTTAAATTGTTTAACTTGGGTCAAACATTTCAAGCTTCCCACAATAAGTTGGGTGAATTTTGGCCCATTCCTCCTGACAGAGCTGGTGTAACTGAGTCAGGCTTGTAGACCTCCTTGCTCACACACACTTTTTCAGTTCTGCCCACATATTTTCTATAGGATTGAGGTCAGGGCTTTGTGATGGCTCTCCAATACCTTGACTTTGTTGTCCTTAAGCCATTTTGCCACAACTTTGGAAGTATGCTTGGGGTCATTGTCCATTTGGAAGACCCATTTGCGACCAAGTTTTAACTTCCTGACTGATGTCTTGAGATGTTGCTTCAATATATCCACATAATTTTCCATCCTCATGATGCCATCTATTTTATGAAGTGCACCAGTCCCTCCTGCAGCAAAGCACCCCCACAACATGATTCTGCCACCCACACAACATGATTCTGGTTCTTCGGCTTGCAAGCATCCCCCATTTTCCTCCAAACATAACGATGGTCAACAGTTCTATTTTTGTTTCATCAGACCAGAGGATATTTCTCCAAAAGGTGCGATCTTTGTCCCCATGTGCAGTTGCAAACCGTAGTCTGGCTTTTTTTCTGGCGGTTTTGGAGCAGTGGCTTCTTCCTTGCTGAGCGGCCTTTCAGGTTATGTCGATATAGGACACGTTTTACTGTGGATATAGATACTTTTGTACCTGTTTCCTCCAGCATCTTCACAAGGTGCTTTACTGTTGTTCTGGGATTGATTTGCACTTTTCGCACCAAAGTACATTCATCTCTAGGAGACAGAACGCGTCTCCTTCCTGAGCAGTTTAACAGAAACATCTAAAGCCATGACATCATTTTCAGGAATTTTCCAGCTGTTTAACGGCACAGTCAACTTAGTGTATGTAAACTTCTGACCCACTGGAATTGTGATACAGTGAATTATAAGTGAAGTAATCTGTTTGTAAACAGTTGTTGGAAAATGCACAAAGTAGATGTCCTAACCGACTTGCCAAAACTGTAGTTTGTTAACAAGAAATGTGTAGAGTGTTTGAAAACTAGTTTTAATGACTCCAACCTGTGTATGTAATCTTCTGACTTCAACTGTATATATTTATTTTCTTAATTCCTTTACTTAGATTTGTGTGTACTGTGTGTATTGTTATGAAATTGCTAGATATTACTGCTCTGTTTGAGCTAGAAACACAAGCATTTCGCTACACCCGCAATAACATCTGCTAAACACGTGAATGTGACCAACAAAATTTGATTTGATTTGAAATTAATGTATTTCTGGTGTAGCAAAACGCAATGACACTGTCAGTGTGATCGAGGCGTAACAAATATGCCACTGTGGTTATGTTTACTGCTCTTTAAACCTCTGCATGGACACACATACACAAGCACTTTCTGGGGAATTAGGACGTCTTGGGACAGTTATCCTCTCCATCAGCCCAGGGAGAAGATGAGCTGGGCTAGGTGGATTTGTAAGGTTTTCATTGTAGACACCTTTCCAGCCACCTGGTTTCGCCTCCTGAGTTTATCCTACAAGGCCAGCCAAAGAGTGATGATACCTCAGCTTGTAGAAGACATGGTAATCTACACTAGAAGTAAGTCATTTGGTGAAGGGAAGTTGATGCCAAAGGGTAACATGTTCAAGTACCATTTAAGGCCTCCTGAAAGTGGCATCCCACCGAGAAATGTACATGCCTGGACGGTTTATCAGATGTGAACGTACAAACATTCAGGGTCCATATTTTTTGAGGGGATGGTATCTGGGAGAGAGCCATCTCCTGTGCGTTGAGCACCATAAAGATGTGACACAATCCTGGCTTAACCAGTCTCCAGACCTGCCAGAGCCAGTCTCCCATCTGACACAACTGTTCTTCATCATAGTCTGTCATAGCACATTATCCCCATGTCACTGTCTGCCCTGTACAAAGGACAAACACTGCATGCCAGGCCCACAGACAGAATAAATCTGCTGCTTCTTCCAGATCCTATAACACTCATGTAAGTCAGTGAGAGAAGAAAGGTTACCTCCTTCCAACATAAACAAACAATGGCCGGGATTACAAAAACAAGTGGACAATCAACCTACATAGATTATAGAACAAAGAAGCCCTCCTCTATATAAAACAGTAGGAAGAGAAAAAAATTATACGTTTTATGATCATCTGTAGACCAGAGAATGGATGCGGCTCCCCGTCGGTCTGGCTTACCCAGTGATGCCCCCGAGTCATTCTGCATGCTGACTTTCACCAGAGACCTCTGATGGGGCCAGTAACATGAGAGGACCCATCCAGCCAAACCCCAGAGGGGACTTAAAACCTGAGAACCAGCCAAATGTGCCCCTAGGGACACACTGCCTTTACAACCATTGTGAAAGAGCAAAAGGCTTCAATCCAATCTGGGTAGGTCCGCTGGAACACGCAAGTGGGTCTGGGCTTTATAAGGATAGGGCATGAATGTGGCTACAAGTATTCATCTGCAAGGCCTGTTTTTTCTATTAACGTCTACCTCTAATCTGAAAGGGCAGCTGTGGATGTCTGCCTCAGTAAAACAAAAACCAAGACAAAATATTTGGTTTACTGCTATACGTGACAGTCGGTGGATACATCTTCATTTCCTCAATTACTCACTGCCAAGAAGCAGTTGTTATAAAACAAATTAAATAGACATAGAAGCTTTGAGTATGACAACATTGACTGAAATAATGTGCTCAATCATGTCTGTCGTGTATTCTACAATGTTGCAACCAGTCAGAGGAGAATTACAGCAGAAGGAGAAAAAGAAAATCAAATAGCAAATGTTTGCGTAGGCTAATACTAAATGAAAACGTTTTAACATGTCACTTAGAAGCACTGATTGAAGTTGTTTTCAATAAAGCTATTGGCAGCTGCTTTGGTAAACAGGAGCTAAATAAATCCAGATGGTTCCGTGTCTAGAGGTACAGTATGGTCCTCTGTTGGTCAGTCTCTAAGCAGCAGGCGGTCTTAGCCTATTTACATTTGTCAGCATGTAGCGAGGCTGCTGCAGACAGCTAGATATGGATTAGAATGGTCTTCCTCTGCCAAAAAACAAATGTCTAAACTAAAGTGTGTTTAATTGTCAGATAAACACGTTTTCATACATTTTTCAAATCATTTGAAAAGGGAACCCATTCGGAAACATGAGACAGGATAGAAATAGATGTCCCACAAGATGAGAGGAACTATCCAATTGAGATTTTCCATGCTAGCGGTATTTCAGAGGACAATCAATTTTTTCGAAGGCGGAGATAAGCGGGATACTTCCTCACAAGCCCTTATGAAAACAGCGTGTGTTTGGCAGAGCTCTCTACACCGTCAAATAGCTTTTGGTAGTTTATGTGTACTATGTCCGTACGGCTTTAAGATGATTGATATTGTATGCACCAAGTGTGTTTTTATATATCCGTGACACCTGAAGATCCAGATGGAGAGCTTTTCAATGGCAGGAGCCCAGAGTTTACTCACTCACACAGGGCTAATCTCCTCAGCCAATCCCCCTCTATACTGTCACAACTGGGATTTCTGGGTAATTATGTTTGTGTCATTCTAGCCTCTTTTCCTCTTCCTACATTGTCTCGTTCCCTGCCTTTTTTGTCTCATTCTCTATCTGGCATGCAGGCACACAAAGATGTGTGCACGCACGCACACACACCAATACCTAGATTATTTACAAGCGTTTTTCCACTTTTTCATGTAGAAATAATGATATTGGAACAAAATGGGAGAATGCCACTCTCTCTGTATTTTTTTTTCTCTTCCGTTTAAATGGCTTCCGTTACATGCTGTTCTTTCCTGCTTTGTTCTTTCCTTCTCTGGTCCTTGCAGTTGTCATCACTTTATTTCATGTCATGGATCCCCATCATGGTTTTAAGGCCTGCTGGGCCATGCCAACTGTGCCAGGTTGGTACCACATCAAATCCCCTCTGTCTGTGGGCATCTGGCTTCATCCTGTACCTCTGCCATCACACCCACTATGCAGTGCCAATGGGCACCTCAATGTGGCACAGCCCTGTTTTATTCTCGGTACAAGGCAGCTATTATATTATACATGGTGCGTGGGATTGGTTATGCAAGCTTTGGAAACATCTCATTGCTTCCAATTCCATGAGCTCTCTTCCTGTTATTGAGTTTGTCTTAATGAATGAAAGGGGATAGTGCTTTGGTGTATGTTCATTCATCACTCACTGTTGAAATATACAGCTGTTTCTTTGAGACTCTATGGCTACATGGCTATCCACTGCACCATTTGGAAAATAATGTAAACATTGGGGTAAAGGAGCGTTAATATATTGTTATATTATGATCAAATTTCCAGCGCCGACAGAGATGGCAGCCCCGCTTCACGTTCTCAGGAAGCTATGCAGTATTTAGTTTTTTTATGGATTACTTCTTACATTGTTACCCTGGGAAATCTTAATTTTTATTACATACAGCCGGGAGGTATTATTGGATAAAAGAGCAACGTCAACTTACCAACATCACGACCAGGAATACGACTTTCCCGAAGCGGATCCTCTGTTTGGTCCACCAACTAGGACACTAGACTGGATCCCAGCCGGCGACCCAAAACAACGGCGGCGGAGGAGAAGGGGTAGACGGGGCGGTGTTCTGGTCAGGCTCCGTAGACGGGCACATCGTGCACCGCTCCCGAATACACTACTTGCCAATGTCCAGTCTCTGGACAACAAGGTAGACAAAATCCGAGCAAGGATTGCCTTCCAGAGAGACATCAGAGACTGCAACGTTCTTTGCTTCACGGAAACATGGCTCACTCAGGACACGTTATTAGAGTCAGTACAACCACATGGTTTTTCCACGCATCGCGCCGACAGAAACAAACATCTATCTGGTAAGAGGAAGGGCGGGGGTGTGTGTGTCTTATGATTAACGAGTTGTGGTGTGATCATAAAACATACAGGAACTCAAGTCCTTTTGTTCACCTGACATAGAATTCCTTACAATCAAATGCCGACCGCATTAACTACCAAGAGAATTCTCCTCGATTATAATCACAGTCGCATATATCCCCCCTCAAGCTGACACATCGACGGCACTGAAAGAAATTCATTGGACTGTAAACTGGAAATCGCATATCCTGAGGCTGCATTTATTGTGTCTGGGAATTTTAACTTCTTAGGGAGCGGCAGGTGAAGTGACGGAGAGTCTGGCGTGCCCAAAGCAAAATGCCTGCCACTCAGGCTCAGAAAATAGGATATGCACATAATTAGTACTATTGGATAGGAAACACTGAATTTTCTAAAGGTGTTAACATAATGTCTGTGAGTATAACAGAACTCATTTAGCAGTCAAAAACCAGAGAAAAAAAACATCCGGAAATCAGTTTCTGGTGACCTTTGGCTCTGTTAGACACACTCCCTATTGAATCCATTTGTTACCAGGACTGAGACTGCAGTACCTATGGCTTCCACTAGATGTCAGCAGTCTATATACAAAGACTCAGAAAGTTTGGAGTAAACACAACGAATAGGTACAGGGGGGAACCTGAAATGTCAACAAGTTTTCTCGGGCGCGAGTCTGGCTGGAGCGCCCCACTTTATTTTACTTATATAAGGTATAGGTGACTATCCGAGTGAAATATTATCGCTAATATTCATAAAAGGATCGCTAAGGATGCATTTTAACTTGTTAGGGAGTGGCAGCTGAGGGGTCGGTTTTGGAGAGTCTGGCGTGCCCAAAGTAAAATGCTTGCCACCCAGGCTCAGAAACTAAGATATGGACATAATTAGTACTATTGGATAGGAAACACTCTGAGGTTTCCAAAAGTGTTATCATTTTGTCTGTGAGTGTAAGAGAAGTCATTTGGCAGGCAAAAAACTGAGATTTTTCCATCCGGAAATGTCATTCCTTTTGGCTTATAGCTCACTTTGAGCCTTTGCCTATAAAAAAACTATTTATACCAGGACCCTGGATGTAGTACCTACTGATTCCACTAGATGTCAGCAGTGTATAGGCAAAGTTTCATGGAAATCGGAACTAATGCGTTCTATTGAGAGTAGTTCTAGTCGAGGGACCTCTTTTTCAGTTGCACGTTTTTGAACGCACATTTTGCTGAGCGGTCCACTTTATTTGACTTATATAACGTTTAGGTGACCATCCAAGTGAAAGATTATCACTTTTATTCATAAAAGATAAGCTAAGGAAGCATTTTAAATCGTTTTTGTTTTGTTGAGGGAAAGTTTATAGGTATAGTTGAACGCGTTCTCGTCACATTGGATTTTCTGAACACAAAGTGCCAACCAAAAGGAGATTTAAGGATATAATAAATTACTTTTTCTAACCAAATACCCATGGATTGTCTTCGTTGGACACTTAGGAAGCCCTCTGCAGACGTTCTACAAAAGGTAAGGCACAGGTTTTCCCTGTGAAATGCATTTTCTAT
>QNTS01001177.1:311758-332601 GCA_003317085.1 Hucho hucho
GATGTCACAGGAAGGCCAAAAAGATCATCAAGGACAACAACCACCCGAGCCACTGCCTGTTCACCCCGCTATCATCCAGAAGGCGAGGTCAGTACAGGTGCATCAAAGCTGGGACCGAGAGACTGAAAAACAGCTTCTATCTCAAGGCCATCAGACTGTTAAACAGCCACCACTAACATTGAGTGGCTGCTGCCAACATACTGACTTAAATCTCTAGCCACTTTAAATAATAGAAAATTGAATGTAACAAATGTATCACTAGCCACTTTAAACAATTTTGTATATAATGTTTACATATCCGACATTACTCATATCAAATGTGTACACTGTACCATCTACTGAATCTTGCCTATGCCATTCGGCCATCGACTCAAATCTCTAGCCACTCTAGTAATTATAATCGGATGAAATAAATGTATCACTAGCCACTTTAAACGATGCCATTTATATAATGTTTACATATCCTACACTACTCATCTCACATGTATATACTGTACTATATACCATCTACTGCATCTTGCCTATGCCAGTCAGCCATCGATCATCCATTTATGTACACACTCGTATTCAATCCTTTAAACTTGTGTGTGTATAAGGTAGTTGTTGTGAAACTGTTAGATTACTTGTTAGATACTACTGCATGGTCGGAACTAGAAGCACAAGCATTGCGCTACACTCGCATTAACAACTGCTAACCATGTGCATGTGACAAATTACATTTTATTTGATGTGGTGCTGGGGCTTGCCAAACTTGTTGTGTGGTGGCTGTGCTTCCCTATTTGATACACATCATTAGTTTGAAACTTCAGACTGATGCTAATGTTTTTCTGTTGTTACAGTATCACTGGAGAATATAGCTTTCAGCGAAAATGTGGACAGATGCAGTGGTAGTGGACGTTTCAATTACAATTTAGTCATTTAGCACACACTCTTTTCCAGACAATGTAGCCCTTCCTGCAGTCAATGACCAAAAGCGCCCTCTTTGGCGGAATGTCATTAATACTTTTCATACTTCACAGAAGTGTTTTTTTTGTTAATTATGTAATATTGGGATGCTAACTCAAAATGGAATACATTTCAACTCTATTTTATTTTTATTTTATTAAAACAATTTGACCATGTGTGTGAGGTGCATACTTTTGTTTCAAAGTAGATTTGTTTAAGACTACCAAGAATCACTTTGTGTGGCCCTGATTTAGCCCACTGCAGTAAAAGGTTAAAGGAGCAATTAGGGCTCAGGGATTTGACCACTGATCTTTCGATTACCCAACACTCAAAACTGCTAGGCTAAATCACACTTAACTGCCACTACCTACCAGCTCATTGAGCTGCTTGTATGAGAAATTAAGATAAGCTGTATTTTTCCAGATTCTAGCACATTCCAGTGTACTGGTGCCTTTTTTCCAGACATTTACAGACCGGTGCTGGAGTCGGGAGCTCTGAGGAACTGACATTTAGGAGATTAATAAAGAAACATGTATCTAACTGGCCTCGACATTCGTATCCTGTCTAGGAAAGAATACTGTGCTGCTGTACCATCACAGCAAATGCTTTTGGAGTCACTAAAATGATTTTAGCTTCAGTAAAATGCCAAAGAAGAAGAAGTTTACAAACACTCAATTAGTATTTGGTAACATTGCCTTTAAATTGTTTAACTTGGGTCAAACGTTTCGGGTAACCTTCCATAAGCTTCCCACAATAAGTTGGGTGAATTTTGGCCCACTTCTCCTGACAGATCTGGTGTAACTGAATCAGGTTTTTAGGCCTCCTTGCTCGCACACACTTTTTCAGTTCTGCCCACAAATTTTCTATAGGATTGAGGTCAGGGCTTTGTGATGGCCACTCCAATACCTTGACTTTGTTGTCCTTAAGCCATTTTGCCACAACTTTGGAAGTATGTTTGGGGTCATTGTCCATTTGGAAGACCTATTTGCGACCAAGCGTTTACTTCCTGACTGATGTCCTGAGATGTTGCTTCAATATATCCACAATTTTCCTTCCTCATGATGCATCTACTTTGTGAAGTGCACCATTCCCTTCTGCAGCAAAGCACCCCCACAACATGATGCTGCCACCCCTGTGCTTCACCGTTGGGATGGTGTTCTTCGGCATGCATGCCTCCCCCTTTTTCCTCCAAACATAATAATGGTCATTATGGCCAGACAAGAGGATATTTCACCAAAAATTACGATTTTTGTCCCCATGAGCAGTTGCAAACCGTAGTCTGGCTTGTTTTCTGGCGGTTTTGGAGCAGTGGCTTCTTCCTTGCTGAGCGGCCTTTCAGGTTATGTCGATATAGGACTCGTTTTACTGTGGATATAGATACTTTTGTACCGGTTTCCTCCAGCATCTTCACAAGGTCCTTGGCTGTTGTTCTGGGATTGATTTGCACTTTTCGCACCAAAGTACGTTCATCTCTAGGAGACAGAATGCGTCTCCTTCCTGAGCGGTGTGATGGCTGCGTGGTCCCATGGTGTTTATACTTGCGTACTATTGTTTGTACAGATGAACGTGGTACCTTCAGGCGTTTGGAAATTGCTCCCAAGGATGAACCAGACGTGTGAAGGTCTACATTTTTTTTCTGAGGTCTTGGCTGATTTCTTTTGATTTTCCTGTGATGTCAAGCAAAGAGGCACTGAGTTTGAAGGTAGGCCTTGAAATACATCCACAGGTACACCTCCAATTGACTCAAATTATGTCAATTAGCCTATCAGATGCTTCTAAAGCCATGACATCATTTTCTGGAATTTTCCAAGCTGTTTAAAGGCACAATAAACTTAGTGTATGTAAACTTCTGACTGACTGGAATTGTGATACAGTGAAATAATCTGTCTGTAATTGTTGTAAAAATTACTTGTGTCATGCACGAAGTAGATGTCATAACAGACTTGCCAAAACTATAGTTTGTTAATTCTTAGGGAGCAATGGGTCACAGGCGACCCACCTACCACAACATCCGGAAAAATTCAGAGCGCCAAAAATATTAAACATTCATGAAAATACAAGTGTTGCACACTATTCAAAAGCTTAGAATCTTGGTAATCTCACAGCATTGTCAGATTTCAAAAAGGCTTTACGGCGAAAGCATAACATTTGATTGTCTGAGGACAGCGCCCCGCATACTTCCAGCATTAGCATAATAACATAACCAGCACTGGTGTCACAAAACTCTAAAATAGCGATAAAATAAATCGCTTACCTTTTGAAGATCTTCTTCTGATGGGAATCCAAAGGATCCCAGCGAAACAATAAATGGTCCTTTTGTTCGAAAAAGTCCCTCTTTATGTCCCAAAATCTCAGTTTGGTTGGCGGGTTTTGTTCAGAAATCCACCGTCTCACTCGTTCAATATACATAGAAAACAAAATATAAGACATAAAAAACATACCTATAAACTTTGTCCAAACAACTCAAAGAATGTTTCTAATCGATCCTCAGGTACCATAATATGTAACTAAAAGGTTATTTTTCCCCTCGGATAATATCCTGGTTGATAGAAAAGGAAGCGTGCGCTCTGTCACACGCGCCAAAGAGAAGAGTCCACTCCTGTCCACTGACAAAAACAGCTCTTACTCCTTGGTTTTTCAAAATAAAAGCCTGAAATCTTGTCTAAAGACTTGACAACTAGTGGAAGCCATAGGAACTGCAATCTGGGAGCTAGATCCTCCTGCTTTCAATAGCATGTCAATGGAAAAAGTGTGACATCACAAAATCAGATTTTCTGGATGAATTTTAACAGTTTTAGAAACTTCAGAGTGTTTTCTATCCAATACGACTAATTATGTGCATATCCTAGTTTCTGGGCCTGAGTAACAGGCATTTTACTTTGGGCACGCCAGACTCTCCGAACCTCCGAACACTGCGCCGCTCCCGAACAGGTACAAGAAATTTGTGGAGTGGTTGAAAAACGTGTTTTAATGACTCCAACCTAAGTGTATGTAAACTTCCGACTTCAACTGTGTATGTGTGTATGTATATGTGTGTGTGTGTATATATATATATATATATACACACACATACACATATATATATATATACATACACACATATATATACATACACACATATACACATATATATATATATATATATATATATATACACATACATACACATATATATATATATACATACGTATGTATGTATGTATGTATGTATGTATGTATGTATGTATGTATGTATGTATGTATATATATATATATATATATATACACACACATATATATATACACACACATATGTATATGTGTATATATATATATATATATATAAAATTATTCCATGTGCTTAGTAAACCCCAATTTAGGTTCATTTTTCATCATGTGTATGTCTTATGCAATGGGTTATGAGAAACAGAGGGCTCACGTTGAAAAATTGGGCCTTGTTTTGGATTGAATGGGTCACAGTCCATAGCCAATCTTTGGCCACCTTCCAGGCTAAAGAGAGGTGAGTCATGGGTGAAGAGCTGAAGCTTTCTTATTAACCTCAATATAAAAACCACTACTTATCCCCTTCACTTTGTAGTTAATATTATACAAAAACTGTGTGCATTGAAAGCCAATGTCTTTTGAGTGCATAAAGTGCTGTCCTTAGGAAATCTACATAATGAACAGTTTAACCAATCGAACACGGCTTTTGTATGAGTTAACCTATTAGGACTCTGATAAAATTATACATTAATGTTACATATTCATATATAAGGATTCCCAGATGGCCTCTGTGTAGACTACACAATGAGAGGTAAATAAATACTATTTGCAAACACAAGGGTCATTCAACAAAGATGTGACTTATACTGTTATATAAAATGTCAGGGAGAATTTGAATAGACCCCCCTCACATATAAGTGTTCAAGCTACTCTACAAAGACAAAATAACCTCATGATAACTTGAATGCAACACGCCTTAGTGGATCACAAAGCATATCAAATGAAAAATGATTTGTCTAGACTTGATGACAACATCCATCATAAAATGACAAGGAGTAATTAATGTGCCATTTACTCACTATTGATGCCAATTCATTGTGCAGATTTTTAACCACTTTTCTAATGCAGTGCTTTTGTTTTAACCAACCCACAGCACAGCACTACATAGTGTTAAAAGTGTTTAGTGCAGCTGTATAGGTAGGGTTCGTTATCTGCTGAAATTAGTTTCCTCGTTATCACAGTTCATTAGTTAAAGAGCACAGCGGGAGGTGGTGCCACTGATTGGGCCTATTATCATATTCCTAATTGTTTTTTCCTGCAATTGTTTTTTCACTGCTTTGACTTCCTTGATCAAAACTGAACCTGGAAGAGTATTCCATCTTTCTTGGCTTGCATTCATCTGACCATGATACGGCTTGTCTGTTACAACTTATCATGTAGACACCCTACTGGCTGATTTAAATATGATGTTCCATTCAAACATAGAAATATAATTGAATACCTAGAGTTCTCCAAGACTCCAAAAGTGTATAACAAGATATAACATACCCTTCTTTGCTCTGGGCTGAATCATATGATTTTCGCCACTGTCCTGTAATAGAAGATTCTATATTTATTCATGTCCTTCTTTGTGGTCACATCCACCTTGATAGTGATTCCTTTGTCTTAACTAGCAACTTCTGAAAACTCTCTCTTCTTTCCTTTGAGTGGGGATTATTTATTTAGCATACTAATGAGATCAGTGGGTTTATGTCATATCACTCTCCTCTCCTGGCAGTATGCTAGCTACCTGATCCATCTCTATGCCTCATTGTTAAACATCTAAGTAACCTGTATCACCCTTTCAGTCCACAATGTTTGCACTTCCCTGCATTAAATTTGCCAAGTCTTGATTTGATGTTGAATTTATTTGAATAATACTCTGCCTCGAAAGCTCATGGGCCCTTGGATTAATGATGACATTCAGATTCGACTGGTGACGTCTTTTTAAAGATCAAAACCTCAAACCCTATCTGAGGCATGTTGTGTCAGTTGCCTCGGGAATGGGTATGATTCATAAGACAACAGGAAGTAAAGGGTAACTTTAGCAGGATTGAGGGGAAACATCCTATGTTGAGCATCCATTCCTGCCTTCCTGCATTTAAACACATTAGAGCTTGACAAAGTAATGATAACACACCAAAAAAAAAAATGCTGGGTTAAAAACAACTCAATTTGGAGAAGTAATGGATAGAACACACATTAGGTTATTTTGACCCAGCCAGTTGGGTCACAAACAACCCATAGCTTTTTTTAAGTTGGGTTTTTGATGCTGGGTTATTGAGCTATGATGAACTTGGTGAGATCAGAAGACTGGAGTCAATGCTTAGTAGGGGTGTGGCTTTCAGATAGTTAGTTATTTTTGGCCACCCTTGAGAGCAAATATCTTTCTGGTTAATCTGTTCTATTGTATTGTCAATACATGTTAAGGTTGAGCACTGACACTTTTGTAGCTTTAATAAGACTTACTCAAGAGTATGAGTTCCTTAAGTGCCTATCCCAATGCTGGGATAGTTACCACTTTGTTGTAATAATGGTATTCATTTTATTTTAAATGTGTAATGTGCAAAAATATTGATGGAAAAGCTACATTTGTGGTGAACAAATGTAACATGATGAACATGAATCACATTTACAGCTGGCCACAAAGAACTATATAAAAGCCACACCCCTAATAGGCCATGCCTTTGGATTACCCAAACGTGGGATAATTTAAACATCAGTTGGGTTGTTATTCACATTCATGCTGGGTTGATGCAGCAGATGGGTATTTTTTTTATGTAACACAAATGTAATTTTCAGGAGGCATGGCCTATTAGGGACATGGCTTTCAGATAGGTCATTTTGGCCACCCATGAGAGTAAATGTCATTCCTGTTCATCATATTAAGTTTGTTCACCGCAAATTTCTATTTTTGTACACTGCAAATGTAAATTTCCCTTCAATATTTTTGCAAATTACATAGTTTAACATAACATTAGTAACATTGTTAATTAAATATCATAACAAAACAAATAAAGTGGAAACTATCCAACTAACATTGGGATATGCATAGGCACTTAATGAACTCAACTTGTGTAAGCCTCAATAAATACAACAGAACAGATTGACCGGATTTACATTTACTCTCACCGGAAGCCAAAAATAACTATCTGAAAACCCCTCCCCTACTAAGCCATGCCTCCAGTCTTGTGATCTGACCCAGTGGATCATAGCTCAATAACTGGCTAGGTAAAAAATAACAATGTGTGTTCTGTTTACTATTTAACTTGCGCTGGGTTGTTTTGAACCCAGGTTTGTTTAGAGTGCGAATTATTAATGGATATGAAGATAGAAGATGGTACAAGTTTAGGGCCTCAAGTTTTAAGTAGTGGTATCTTGCACTGAATATGCATACTGTATATGAGAATAACGTGGAAGCATCCTGACATGTATTGTGCATCAAGTTAGCTAACCTATGCTATTATATGCTCTAGTAGTAGTGGAACATGGACATCCCTCGGCTCTAACCTTGGGGCTGTGCTCGAGAACTTAAACCTGACAGATATACATTGTTTGTAATCCGGCAACAAGTCTCACCCTCACCACTTAGCCACCAGTGGGTAATTATTAGAGTGCAGGTAAATGTATCTTGTCATGCTGTGACTGACCGATTGAGGTGACACACTGGTTATGATTCGCCCACAGCCCCTGTGTTACTTTACTCTGCGGCCTCTCGTCAGCGTGTATAGTGTTTATACGTCTGGAGAAGGAGCAGGAGGTGGAGAAGGAGAGGTAACTTGGGGATTGCGATATGTAGGTACTTTATCTCCCCGCCAGCCTGTTGGATGGGCAAATTAAACCCTCCCAGCTGAGCGCTCCGACCGACACACTGGCTCCAGTAAAACATCAGTACCACTAGTGATGAATGGGATTGGGGGGATACAGTCAGAGACTAGGTGGCCAAGAGTTGCTTTGTCAAGTTTTGCACTTTGTAGTCTACTAGCTTGCCATTGCATTACATGACATATGAGGTAGTATATACTACAATGTTATGATAAGGCACTGATTAGCATGCTCTCTTTGGTGAGGCAGGTGAAGAGGTAGTGGTCTTTCATAGATATAAACCCTTCCAGGTAATAAAGGGAGGGGTGGCTCAAGAAGACACATTTACGGCATAGAGCTCCAGCAGTCTGAGTGATCTCCAAGCCTTCATCGCCTGTCTGTAACAACCATGTAAAGAAAAGTTTGTCAAGTTCTCATTTACAACTGCGACCTGGCCAAGATAAAGCAAAGCAGTTCGACACATACAACAACACAGAGTTACACATGGAGTGAAACAAACAAACAGTCAATAATACAGTAGGAAAAAAACAAATCTATATACAATGTGTGCAAATGAGGTAGGATAAGGAACATAAGGCAATAAATAGGCCATGGTGGCAAAGTAACTACAGAATAGCAATTTAACACTGGAATGGTAAATGTGCAGTAGATGAATGTGCAAAGTAAAAATACTGGGGTGCAAAGGAGCAAGATAAATAAATGACTATGGTAGGGGATGAGGTAGTTGGTTGGGCTATGTACAGGTGCAGTGATCTGTGAGCTGCTCGAAACTAGTGAGGGAGATAAGTGTCTCCAGTTTCAACGATTTTTGTAGTTTGTTCCAGTCATTGGCAGCAGAGAACTGGAAGGAAAGGCGGCCAAAAGAGGAATTGGCTTTGGGGGTGGCCAGTGAGATATACCTGCTGGAGCGAGTGCTACGGGTGGGTGCTGCTATGGTTACCAGCGAGCTGAGATAAGGCGGGGCTTTACCTAGCAGGGACTTGCAGATGACCTGGAGCCAGTGGGTCTGGCGACGAGTGTGTAGCGAGGGCCAGCCGACTAGAGCATACAGGTCGCAGTGGTGGGTAGTATATGGGGCTTTGGTGACAAAGCAGATGGCACTGTGATAGACTGCATCCAGTTTGCTGAGTAGAGTGTTGGAGGCTATTTTGTAGACCTGATTCACCCTGTTTTGTAGGATGACAGCAAACGTGATTTCCTCATCTATCATTTAACACACACACTCACCAACTTTAACACAGAAGGCAGACCAAAATACAACATCAAGTATATGGATCAGGCACTCTCGAGCTCTACTCATGCTGCTTTCTTGCTTACTCTGGTTCATTTTAACACAGACCAACTTTGATACAGAGACCAAAATACAACAGCAAACATACGGATCAGCCGCTCTTGATCTCTATGCATGATTCTTTCTCTTACTCTCACTCTCTTTATCTTACTCGTTCTACCTCTGGTTCATTTAAACACTCACCAACTTTGACACAAGAGGAGGCGGAGACAAAAAATACAATCCCAAGCATATGGTGTCCATCCATGCTTCTTTCTCTCAATCTCTTTGTCTGATTTTGTCTTCTTGGTGATAGAATAATAATGGCCAGGGCTGTTTCAGAGATCTTGCTTTGGAGTTGTTCAGTCTCGTTTACGCATGATGGGAAGGGATGGGGGACGGGTATCTTAAATTGTTTGGCTGTCAGATAGCTTGGTTAAAACTGAGATTAAATTAAGATAATATTGCTTGATAGCTGTTTCCAACTAGGAGAGTTCCCTGGGAATGTATTTTGGATTGGAAAATCCACAATGGGACACTGCAACACTGATATTTTGAATACTCATTCTAAATATCTGTATCTCAGTCCTGCTGGTGTCTATCAAAAGGTCCGTATTGATTATTTGAAATTGTTTGTATTTTTCTGTGTTTGTTCCCAAGGGGGAAGGGGAAGGCTGGAAGCAATTGTTGCTTTTCCTGCTCCCACTACTCGCCGCCAGTTGCGCAGATTCCTGGGGATGGTAGGGTACTATCGTACGTTCTGTAAGAACAGTCCCAAAGTACCATTTAAGTGGTCCCAAGAATGTAACTATGCTTTTGAGTCCGCCAAAGTGCTACTTTGTAGTGCCCCAGTGCTTGCTGCCCCTAACTTTGATAAACCTTTTAAGTTGGAGGTAGACGCTAGTATAGTGGGGGTGGGTGCGGTTCTCTTACAGGAAGATGAAGAGGGAATGGATCGTCCCGTCAGTTTCTTCTCCCGTAAGTTCAACTCGTGTCAGTCAAGGTACTCCACCATTGAACAAGAGACGCTGGCTTTATTGCTAGCATTACAGTTTTTTTAAGTATATGTGGGCTCCAGTGCCTTGCCTGTGCTGGTCTTCACGGACCATAATCCTTTGGTGTTTTTGAAGCAAATGTACAATCAGAACCGCCGCCTTATGCGGTGGGCTCTGATTGTACAAGGATACAATGTACAGATTAAGTATGTGAAGGGTTCAGCGAATGTGGTTGCCGATGCGCTATCACGGGTTTAGTAACTGGGGATGCGTGTTACATTTTTTTGTTATTGCAAACTGTATGTTTGCATGTTTTGTGGTGGGCGTGTTACGTTCCCCAGTTTCTGTGTTGTGCTTTTGCTTGTATGTGTGTGTTTCAGGATGGCTTCCTGAAATTCTCCCCATTACTAATTGGAGCTGACCCCGCCCCCTCGTCAGGATACAGCTGTATCCCATTAGACACCTTCTCCAGCTNGGATTGATGAGGTTTATGGCTGAAGATGAAGAGTTTGGTTATACCAGAGTGTTGATAGTTGTTGCTCAGACAGGTTCTTGTTGTAATATATTGTAACCGGTCCTGCTGGTGTCTATCAAAAGGTCCGTATTGATTATTTGAAATTGTTTGTATTTTTCTGTGTTTGTTCCCAGGGGGGAAGGGGAAGGCACCTAGGGAGTGCTTAGGCAAGAGGCCTGCGGGCATACATAACCCGTAGTATTTTACTGTCTATGCACACTAGGTAAGACCTGGACGGACCACCCCCTGTATTTTGGTTAGTGCACCAGGTGCACTAAGTTAGGTAAGCTGTGGGTAGGCAGGTAAGGTAGGAGAGGGGGCTTTTGATTTTTACTTTCTCTGCTTTGGTTCCGTTCAACCCCTTTTCCCCAAAATTACCGTGTGATGGAATAAATTCCTTGTTAACGGTACCGCTTACTGCTTTTGTCATCCTTACTCGCACCTACAGTCCCATACCTTTCACTCCGTGGGGAATTTAGAGCAGCAGGGAGTTGCGTTCCCTCCTCCAAGAGGCGTACGTAACAGTAAGGCACAGGTTTTCCCTGTGAAATGCATTTTCTATGGACCGCGCTGGCTAATGATTTCATGGTAATGGAAAATATTGAAGGTGCTACCCTCAAACAATCAAATGTAGTGACATATGTTTCCATAGCCGCCATCTCCTCCTGGGACAGAGGATACACGTGACTCCTGGGAAGTGCTGCGTCTACCAGGAGATTTATCGCACAATCCCCCCGTCGATGGGGTGGTAATTTATTCGCCCTCTTCTTACAGAAAACGAGAGCCAAATCGGCATATTCTGAGGAAATGCGCACGGTGGAGACCTGGTCTGGACTTTCCACCGTAGTTGCACCGATGGAAACCCCTACACACCTCCCTGAGCACTTTTGTGACCACCCCTTGAGAGCCCTCTGTTGCCACGAAATAGTGGGGTCATGACAGGCCAACCAGGGTAGGCCCAGCACCACTTGAAATGCAGGAGAATCAAATAAGGAAGAGACTGATTCTCTCCCTGTGACCCTCCTGTTTAACCATGCATAAGGGAGCGGTGGCCTCCCTAATCAGCCCTGACCCTAATGGTTGACTATCTAGGGCGTGCACAGGGAAGGGCATATCCACAGGAACAATGGGGATCCCTAAACTATGGGCAAATGAACGGTCAATAAAATTCCCAGCTGTGCCTGAATCTACAAGCACCTTATGCTGGGAATGAAGGGGAAAACTCAGGAAATTTAATAAACACATACATGTGAGCAACAGGGGGCTCTGGGTGAGCCTGGTGCCGACTCCCCTGGGGTGACACGATAGTGCCCTGCCTGCTGCCTCGACTCCCTGTGGAACCCCCCCAGCACCAACCAGCAGTGTGCCCTCTGCGGCCACAGATGGTGCAGGTCGCCCTAAGCGCAGCACCTCCCAGCTCCATGGGTGTCAGAGCGGAGGTGCTGGGGGATGGAACTGACAGGCCCCGATCTGGACGTCCGCGGGTAGCCAGCAGGTTGAACGTAAGGGTGGTGTCTCAGCAGGCCAACTCCCGACGGACATCCTCGCGCAGACTGCACCGGTAGTGATCGATGAGGGCCCTGTCGTTCCATCCCGCGCTGGCGGCCAGGGTCCGAAAGTCCAAAGAGAAATCCTGCGCACTCCTCGTCCCCTGCCTCAGATGGAACAGACGTTCACCTCTGCGTAATGGTCCAACGCTGCGTCTCCTTCACTCCATACGGCGTTGGCCCACTCTAGGGCTTTGCCTGAGAGGCAGGAGACGAGGGAGGACACGCTCTCACGTCCCAAAGGAGCCGGGTGGACGGTCGCCAGGTAGAGTTCCAGCTGGAGTAGGAACCCCTGGCACCCGGCAGCCGTCCCATTATACTCCCTCGGGAGTGCCTCGCTGGGACTGGGTAAAGGAGGGGTGGACTGTGGGGCCTGCTGTAGTGGCGCTGGAAGACCTCCTTCTCTCTCCCATCGATCCATCATCTGCAACACGCGATCCATGGCGGTGCCCAAACGTTGCAACATGATCGCGTGCTGCTGGACGCGCTCCTCTACCACCACAGGGAGGGCGTCTGCTCCTGCTGACTCCATTCGTCGGGTGAGTGATTATGTAATGCGTCTGTGTGTAGCTGGTGTAGAGGAGTCAGGCGCAGGACAGCAGATATAATTAATATAGCAATTTTACTCAAATGTAAACACAATACACATCTAAATAATGCCACGCCCAACATAACGGACCGCAATACAATAAACAATCACTCACAAACAAACATGGGGGAACAGAGGGTTAAATAATGAACAGGTAATTGTGGGATTGAAACCAGGTATGTAAAACAAGGAAAAACCAATGGAAAATGAAAAGTGGATCGGCGATGGCTAGAAAACCGGTGACATCGACCGCTGAACATCGCCCGAACAAGGAGAGGGACCGACTTCGGCAGAAGTCGGGACAATCAACCACATCATATAGCTTGTGAAGGAGAAATTCAGGTAACATCACTGGTACCCCAAGACATTTTTTACTCAAATAATCTAGTAAATTGACCTCAAAGTAAATTAAGTCATTATTACTTAATATGTGTGTGGTACTGACTTTAAACTAAATGAGAAGTCACGTCAACTAAAGCATGCTGAGCATGCTCTACTGCAGGTAGATTTTGGGGAATTAATATTAATATCTGTTTTTCGCATTCACATTTGAGTGATTGATTGATTACTCTTACGCTACGCAAAGATAAATAATACATTTTCTAAACTAATAATAATTTAGTTAGATTTTAAGCACCAGTTACTGAAATGGTTGTTCCAGTTTAAAGGGCGTAGGTAGTCTCCTCACACTGTTCCTAACCCTGGCAGTTATTATGAATGCAGGCACTGGTGGAAAAAGTACCTAATTGTCATAGTTGAGTAAAAGTATAGATACCTTAACAGAAAATGAACAATTGTTTACAGACAGATTATTTCACTTATAATTCACTGTATCAAAATTCCAGTGGGTCAGAAGTTTACATACACTAAGTTGATTGTGCCTTTAAACAGCTTGGAATATTCCAGAAAATGACGTCATGGCTTTAGAAGCTTCTGATAGGCTAATTGACAACATTTGAGTCAATTTGAGGTGTACCTGTGGATGTATTTCAAGAACTACCTTCAAACTCAGTGCCTCTTTGCTTGACATCATGGGAAAATCTAAAGAAATCAGCCAAAAAATTGTAGACATCCACAAGTCTGGTTCATCCTTGGGGAGCAATTTCCAAATGCCTGAAGGTACCACGTTCATCTGTACAAACAATAGTACGCAAGTATAAACACCATGGGACCACGCAGCCATCACACCGCTCAGGAAGGGATGAACGTACTTTGGTGCGAAAAGTGCAAATCAATCCCAGAACAACAGCAAAGGACCTTGTGAAGATGCTGGAGGAAACAGGTACAAAAGTATCTATATCCACAGAAAAACAAGTCCTACATCGACATAACCTGAAAGGCCACTCAGCAGGGAAGAAGCCACTAATCCAAAACCGCCATCAAACAGCCAGACTACGGTTTGCAACTGCACATGGGGACAAAGATCATACTTTTTGGAGAAATGTCCTCTGGTCTGATTAAACAAAAATAGAACTGTTTGGCCATAATGACCATCATTATGTTCGGAGGAAATAGGAGGAGGCTTGCAAGCCGAAGAACACCATCCCAACCGTAAAGCACAGGGGTGGCAGTATCATGTTGTGGGGGTGCTTTGCTGCAGGAGGGACTGGTGCACTTCACAAAATAGATGGCATCATGAGGGAGGAAAATTATGTGGATATATTGAAGCAATATCTCAAGACATCAGTCAGGAAGTTAAAGCTTGGTTGCAAATGGGTCTTCCAAATGAACAATGACCCCAAGCATACTTCCAAAGTTGTGGCAAAATGGCTTAACTTCTCAGGGAGCAGCTCCCGAGGTGACGGTTTTGGAGAGCCTGGCGTGCCCAAAGTAAAATGCCTCCCATTCAGGCCCAGAAAATAGGATATGCATATATTTAGTACCATTGGATAGGAAACACTCAATTTTCCAAAACTGTTAACCATTTGTCTGTGAGTGAAACAGAACGGATATGGCAGGCAAAACCCAGAGGAATTTCTGTCCTGGAAAAAGTGATTTTGACACATTGCTCATTTGGGAACCCCTCCCTCATGAAAATGACCATATAAGGGCATATGAATGCAGTACACATCGCTTCCTTATGATGTCAACAGCCTCGAGATGGTGTTTTCCTCCATTTTGGATGCTTTAGACCAGAGAAAACGACCAAACAAGTGGGTCCCCNGTCGCACAGTGTCTTATTTACCGTCTTTAGAGCTCAGTTTATATTCCGGTTGATTTATAATAGTAAATATACGTAAAAGTGTTCCTAAGGATACATTTAAAACTATGTTTGAATGTTCTTGGACAAGTTTATAGGTATAAGATGAACGAGTTCGCGCCACGTTTCAATGGACTAGTGGAGGCTGTCGTTTCTGACTATGACGCGCGAACCAAATGGAGATTTATGGATATAATACATTACTTTTTCTAACAAAAGAACCATGGATTGTCTTCGTTGGACACTTAGGATGACCTCAGCAGAAGTTCTTCAACAGGTAATTGATTTGTTTTCGCTGTGAAATGTGTTATGTGTGTGCCACGCTGGCTAATGAATTCATGGCTATGAGAAAGTATGTGAGGTGCCCCTCAAACAATCAAATTGCTAGCGACCCACCGCTCCCTGTCTAGTTAAGGACAACAAAGTCAAGGTATTGGAGTGGCCATCACAAAGCCCTGACCTCAGTCCCACAGAAAATTTGTGGGCAGAACTGAAAAAGCATGTGCGTACAAGGCGTACAAACCTGACTAAGTTACACCAGCTCTGTCAGGAGGAATGGGCCAAAATTCACACAACTTATTGTAGGAAACCTGTGGAAGGCTACCCAAAACGTTTGACCCAAGTTAAACAATTTAAAGGCAATGCTACCAAATACTAATTGAGTGTATGTAAACTTCTGACCCACTGGGAATGTGATGAAAGAAATAAAAGCTGAAATAAACCATTCTCTCTACAATTTTTCTGACATTTCACATTCTTAAAATAACGTGGTGATCCTAACTGACCTAAGACAGGGAATTTCTACTAGGATTAAATGTCAGGAATTGAGTTGAAATGTATTTTGCTGAGATGTATATAAACTTCCGACTTCAACTGTACATTACTGAATCATCCAGGCAGGTTCTTTTAACTAAGCAACTGAAATGACAGACAGCAACTGAACTTTCATTCACACTGAAATTAGACTTTCATTATCCATAAAGTCCAATGCAACGTTCCCTAAAAATAGTGTAGACTATAGAGCATACCCTGCCCAACCAATGCTAAACTGCCAAGCTCACATTCAAATATTTTGCTCACACATTTCTTGAAAATATTTGGTCTGCTCTTGACCCTTTTTCCATTCAGTAAGCTCCAAGTAATCAGAATGTTTTATAAGTCATAAAACTGTGAAAGGGAGAAACATGAAAACAAACATTCAGTATTAACTGTTCCTAATGACGTAATAAAGAAGCTCCTTATGTAAACACCAATTTACATCAGGGAAACTTTTTCTCTCAGAGGAACCAACAAACACAAGAAGAGCAATAATGCACTGTGCAAAGTAAAGAAAATAAGCTATCCCTCTTGAGAGTGATTAACTTTGTCTCATATCCCTAACATATACATTAGGCTCACACTTGACTTAATTGACACCTCACGGGGAAACAAACAGAGAAAGGCTCCATCCCAAATGGCATAGTGCACTACATTTGACCAGAGGCCTATAGTCCCTGGTCAAACGTAGTGCACTATACCGTATAGGGAATAGGGTGCTATTTGGGACGCACACCCCATCAGAGTATGTGAGTGGACTGGAGCACGGAGCGAGTTTTCCAAAGGAAGTGTTTGTATGCTGTTTAATACGGCATGTAGCCTATTTGAAATAATGAGAGCTTCATACATTCACCTTTTCGTGTGTTGTTTATTAAAATACTTTTCATTCAAATCATATGGTTTGGTTTCAATACTTCAAAACCAAATGGTAGGTCCAGCTAGTCTCAAAAATAGATGGGTGTTGGTTAAATAGTGATTTGAATGAATGGAGAGAATTTGTAGTGGCATTTTGTTTTCCTGTGAGAAAGGAGGGATTTTTAGCTAATCGGTTGGAAAGGACATGGGGCGCTGATGAGCGGAATATCCGACTGCTCAACTCCGCTCACATACTCTGACCCCCATACACAACAGACATAACAATGCCGCTTCTGAAAAGGTCAGGAAGTTGTCTGGGAGACAACATGCTTGTCTGAAATAGAAGAAGTGAAGACATAATGAAATGAATGCAAACTGAACACAAACTTGAAATCAGATGCAATTTGTGCATCAGTGTCATTTGTCAACGGTCATCAAATGAAGGGGCATGTTGTTGAAAATATCTGACGGGAAGCATGGAGATATTAGCTGCTGTAAACAATTACCAATCTATCCTGTCATCGTATAGGCCTAAGTGCTGTCTTGAATCGTCTAGATGTTAAGGTTTGTTGTCAGCGTGTTATCTAATGGCATCATTTTTTAGATGGTTTTCAATCATGCTGACGCTCAAGAAATAGAGAAAAGTTTGAATTTAAAATTTGTCATTTTGTGTGAATTGCTGTCATTGAATAATATAGGCTTAATAAAATGTAATAAACCTAGCTAGTCCTTTCCGAAGTGATATTTTTGAGAATGCTATCCTCAACTGACAGTAAGAACAACAATCCTGCTATGTGTTGGAAGGATATCAATGAGATATCAA
This sequence comes from Hucho hucho, assembly GCA_003317085.1. Taxonomy (NCBI): domain Eukaryota; kingdom Metazoa; phylum Chordata; class Actinopteri; order Salmoniformes; family Salmonidae; genus Hucho; species Hucho hucho. The sequence continues at coordinate 329,159 of QNTS01001177.1, forward strand.
GTGCTTCTTGCATGATGATGGCATTACACCTCTCCCAGACGCCCCTGTATTACTGGTCATGGTAGAGCCATTGTTTTTGATGTTTAGGATAACCACTGTGGAGAAGAGAGATGGCTGAGGGGAAAAGAGGGTGTAGAAGAGACGGATAATCTCATACTGACACAAATCAAGGTCGGACTACCCCTTTCCCCCCTCTTTTTGTAGAAATCAGCTAACTTACTGCATTTCAACAATTTTGGGGAGTTGGGGGCCCCCTGGAGGTTAGGGGCCACGGGGGACGTGCCCTGCGTACCCTTCTGTAATCCAGCCCTGGAGACAAAAAGCACTCTGTTTGTCACTCTCTTTGGGTATTTGTTTCTCTGGGTAGAACCACTTTGAAGAATATTTGGAAAGTGACTTTTATTGTATGAAATTAAACCCATTGTGATGATAGTTATGTGCTACAGTACATGGGAGCCGACAAATAAATGGGAGTCTTGATTTTTAAAAGTAGATTTAGTCTGCAGAGTTGCTTGATCATGGAACGCTGATTCCAAAATTCTGTGAGAACATTAATTGGGGGCGTCAAGTAGGACAGCATTGATTGCATTACTTTGAGACGGAGGGATATGCTAAAAGTAATTATTATCATTGTGTACCTCATCCTAAACATGCTGTGTAAAATTTTATGCAGTTACATTTTTTTGCATCAAGTAGGACAGCATTGATTGCAGGACTTGTATTTGTTATCTTCTTAGGGAGCGGTGGGGCGCTCCAAAATTCAAAATCCAAAAGTTGAATTATTAAACATGCACCAATATACAAGTGTTTCATACTCATCAAAAGCTCTGTTTCTTGGCAATATCACAGCGTTGTCAGATTTCAAAAAGGCTTTACGGCGAAAGCACCACATTTGATTGTTTGAGGGTAGCACCTAACATATTTTTCCCATTACCATAAATTCATAAGCTATCACGGTTCACAGAAAACACATAGCACAGCGAAAACAAATCAATTACCTTTTGAAGAACTTCTGCTGAGGGCTTCCCAAGTGTCCAACGAAGACAATCCATGGTTCTTTTGTTAGAAAAAGTAATGTATTATATCCATAAATCTCCGTTTGGTTGGCGCGTTATGATAAGAAAATACAGCCTCCAATCGTCCATTGAAATGTGAAGAGAACTCGTTCAACTTATACCTATAAACTTGTCCAAGAACAATCAAACATAATTTTAAATGTATCCTTAGGAACACTTTTATGTATAAATAGTATAATATTTCAACCGGAATATAAACTGGGCGATAAGAAAGGAAAAAACCACAGAGCGTGCCAGCCGTGAATGCGCATTTACTTGTATTGACATCTGTGTGGACACTTCCATATTCGTCTTCTTCTCTGCTCTAAAAGCATGTAATAAGAATCAGAACACTTTCTCGAGACTGTTGACATCCAGAGGAAGCGATAGGTACTGCATTCATATGCCCTTATATGGGCATTTTCATAAGGGAGGGGTTCCAAATGAGGCAATCTGTCAAAGCCACTTTTTCCAGGACAGAAATTCCTCGGGTTTTCACCTGCCATATCCGTTCTGTTATACTCACAGACAAAATGTTAACACTTTTAGAAAATTCAGAGTGTTTCCTATCCAATGGTACTAAATATGTGCATATCCTATTTTCTGGGCCTGAATGGGAGGCATTTTACTTTGGGCATGCCAGGCTCTCCAAAGCGGTCACCTCGTGCGCTGCTCCCAAAGAAGTTAAATTAAACAAGTAATCATTATCATTGTCCTCAACTTTCTGGATAAACTTTTGTTTCGTTCAACTGGATCAATCACATTCCTTCCTACCTCCAATGTGGCTGAGAGAAAAACCTGACCATCTTCTTGGCCCACATAATTCTCTAGAAAAACACTTGAGATGGTTGGCCTAACAATAACCATAGTCCAACTTTTCTGAAGAGCCGTCAGTCCTAGTGAGTCATAGCCAAATGTTCCCTCTAATTTTTGGGGGACACTAAGCACATTTTTGGTCTTGTGAACGGAAACTTGAACATTGTGAGAATGTTGTGCAACTTCCCGTGGGCATTTACAGTGAACACTGAGGCTGTACACTTACAGTTTTAGACAGTAGCCAATAGGCTATTGTGGCTACCTGAGCATTTTGTAGGTCTACCAACAAAACCAATGGAGCAAATCCCATAACATTTTCACATGTAAATAATAGCGCTTGATTTTTATGACATAGCTTACAGTAGCCTATATGTGGTGTTCAATGCAGGCCTACATTGCATGAGACTTTTAAAAACGTTTTTACATGTTGAAGGGCTTGCCATTATTTCATGATTTTTTACTTGGTCTGTAACACCATGGGCCAAATAGGTGACTGCAAGGTATTGTATTGCATTGTATGATGCAATAAACCACTATATAAAACACAATTCATTATTATTACCATAGAGAGAATTAGACAATGTAGGCTAACCTGCCTATTGACTTATTTGCATATTCTAGCCTGTCTCAAAATACAACACTGCCCCTTTAATTAAGACATAAGCTTTTTACCTGACTGGCTTTTCAAAGACTGCTTGAAATGTAGCGTACGCGTTTTGTGCTCTTGTAGCAAGCAGTAACTCCCCATTGCTGACCTATACTTATCAAGTACTGTGCTAATAACTCGCTAACTAGCAAAGAATATCAACAAATGAGCACTGATCTGAAGTGATCTGAAAAAAGCATTCACTTGCTGGTGGGGCTACTCCCGCCAATATAATTATACTACTTCGCGCTCTGGCTCTGCCAAGAACAAAATTATTGACTCAATCTTGCAAAGTTAAATGTGTTTAGGTTTGTTGCATTGAAAAGGGGCTGATATAATATTGATCCAATCACAGAAAAAACGTTGATCAATAGTCCAAACTAATGGGGCGAACTCAGCAAATTTCAATCTCTTGCGTCTCTGTGGGGCAAGGCATTTCTTCTGCGCCACAGTCCTGGAGGAAGTACGCGCACTAGCACAGTTTAGAGAGTACATTGCTCATAGCCTTGGCAAAGTTTCCCAAATGTACTTTAGTTGCGCATTTGGTATATGAAAAATATCTCTCTGAAATTCTCGTGGCCTCTGGCCAATATTTCAGAATCCTCTTCTATTATATCCATCAGTAGCACTGTACTGCTTATATCTTTAAATCTCTCCAATGTGGCAGTGTGTGTTGTTCTTGAACCCTTTCTTTCAGATAGTGTCAATATGGATTATTTTATCCAAATACAGCGTTCCATATGCCAATGTCATGGCATATCGTTACGCATAGGTCCAGTTGTTCTTTGAAACTGGGCTGTGGCTTGTTACATTTGTAACACTTTATAATGCATACATTCATTCGATTTTTGATCTCATTTGATAACATTATTGACTATTGACTGTCATTCTTTCCATTATGATGGAGTATATCTTCTCGGTATATC
>QNTS01001177.1:334408-377545 GCA_003317085.1 Hucho hucho
AGTTCTAGGCCATCTCTGCCCAGGGCATGAGCGCCGCCCACTCAGACACCGTCCGACCAATGCCCGGATGACCAGAGGAGGGTGACGTTTGGGCCCAATAAATCAACCGGTCGCGGACATCAGATGGAACGTACAAACGCCCAATTGGACACTGGAGGGGAGTGGGCTCTGCACGTAGTGCCCGCTCGATGTCCGCGTCCAGCTCCCACACTACCGGTGCCACCAGGCAGGAAGCCGGGAGTATGGGGGTGTGATCCATGGACCGCTCCTCTGTGTCATACATCCGGGACAGTGCATCTGCCTTTGCGTTCTGGGAACCTGGTCTGTAGGACAGGGTGAAAACAAAACGGGTGAAAAAATGGCCCACCTTGACTGGCTATGGTTCAGTCTCCTCGCCGCCCGGATGTACTCCAGATTGCGGTGGTCAGTCCAGATGAGAAAAGGGTGTTTAGCCCCCTCAAGCCAATGTCTCCACGCCTTCAAAGCCCTGACGACAGCCAACAGCTCCCTGTCCCCCACGTCATAGTTTCGCTCCGCCGGGCTGAGCTTCTTCGAGAAGAATGCACAGGGTGGCGTACCCGAGCGCTGAGAGAGCACGGCTCTTATCCCAGCCTCAGACGCATCCACTATGAACGCCAAAGAGGGATCCGGATGAGCCAGCATGGGAGCCGAGGTAAACAGAGCCCTCAGGTGACCAAAAGCCCTGTCCACCTCAGCCGACCACTGCAAACGCACCGGTCCCCCCTTCAGCAGTGAGGTAATGGGAGCCGCTACCTGGCCTAAACCTCCGGTAGTAATTGGCAAACCCTAGAAACCGCTGCACCTCCTTTTTCCGTGGTGGGAGTCGGCCAATTACGCACAGCTGAAATGCGGTCACTCTCCATCTCCACCCCTGACGTGGAAATGCGGTACCCTAGGAAGGAGACGGACTGTTGAAAGAACAGACATTTCTCAAACTTGATGTACAGGTCATGCTCCAACAGTCAACCAAGCACTCTGTGCACCAGGGACACATGCTCGGCGCGTGTAGCAGAGTATATCAGAATGTCATCAATATACACCACTACACCCTGCCCGTGCAGGTCCCTAAAAATCTTGTCTACAAAGGCCTGGAAAACTGAAGGAGCATTCATCAACCCGTACGGCATGACGAGGAACTCACAATGGCCTGAGGTGGTACTGAATGCCACTCGTCTCCCTCCCGGATACGCACCAGGTTGTAAGCGCTTCTGAGATCTAATTTGGTGAAGAAGCGCGCCCCGTGCATTGACTCAATCGTTGTGGCGATGAGAGGTAACGGGTAACTGTACCTCACTGTGATCTAGTTTAGACCTCTATAGTCAATACACAGGCGCAGATCTCCATCCTTTTTCTTCACAAACAATTAACTCGAGGAGGCGGGTGAAGTAAAGGACATACAGTGAAGGAAAAAAGTATTTGATCCCCTGCTGATTTTGTACGTTTTCCCACTGACAAATAAATGATCAGTCTATAATTTTAATGGTAGGTTTGTTTGAACATTGAGAGACAGAATAACAACAAAAAAAAAGTAAATAAGTATTTGAGCCTTCTGCAAAACATGACTTAGTACTTGGTGGCAAAACCCTTGTTGGCAATCACAGAGGTCAGACGTCTCTTGTAGTTGGCCACCAGGTTTGCACACATCTCAGGAGGGATTTTGTCCCACTCCTCTTTGCAGATCTTCTCCAAGTCATTAAGGTTTCGAGGCTGACATTTGGCAACTCAAACCTTCAGCTACCTCCACAGATTTTCTATGGGATTAAGGTCTGGAGACTGACTAGCCACTCCAGGACCTTAACTTGTTAGGCAGTAGTGGGGCGCTAGCAGGTGAAATGCCGACACTACCAGGTGAAATGCAAGGCAAAATCCAAAAGTTGAATTATTAAACATGCACCAATATACAAGTGTTTCATACTCATCAAAAGCTCTGCTTCTTGGCAATATCACAGCGTTGTCGGATTTCAAAAAGGCTTTACGGCGAAAGCACTACATTTGATTGTTTGAGGGTAGCACCTTCAATATTTTCCATAACCATGAAATCTTTAGCCAGCGCGGTCGATAGAAAATGCATTTCACAGGGAAAACCTCTGCCTTACCTTTTGTAGAACTTCTGCAGAGGGCTTCCTAAGTGTCCAACGAAGACAATCCATGGGTATTTGGTTATAAAAAGTCATTAATTATACCCATAAATCTCCGTTTGGTTGGCGCCTTGTGTTCAGAAAATCCAACGTGAACAGAACGCGTTCAACTAAACCTATAAACTTTCCCTCAACAAAACAAAAAACAATTAAAATGCATCCTTAGCTTATCTTTTATGAATAAAAGTGATAATCTTTCACTTGGATGGTCACCTAAACGTTATATAAGTCAAATAAAGTGGACCGCTCAGCCAAACGTGCGCCCAAAAACGTGCAACTGAAAAAGAGCTCCCGTCACTAAAACCTCTACCTATTGAAGACAATGGTTCCGATTGCCATGAAACTTTACGTATCCAGTGGAAGCAATAGGTACTACATTCAGGGTCCTGCTATAAATACTTTTCAATAGGCAGTCTCTCTAAGTGAGCCATAAGCCACCAGAATGACATTTCCGGATGGAATTTTCTCTGGTTTTTGCCTGCCAAATGAGTTCTGTTACACTCACAGACAAAATGTTAACACTTTTGGAAACCTCNAAAGAGCTCCATTTTGGTCTCATCTGACCACAACACTTTCACCCAGTTGTCCTCTGAATCATTCAGATGTTCATTGGCAAACTTCAGACGGGCATGTATATGTGCTTTCTTGAGCAGGGGGACCTTGCGGGCGCTGCAGGATTTCAGTGTTACCAATTGTTTTCTTGGTTACTATGGTCCCAGCTGCCTTGAGATCATTGACAAGATCCTCCCATGTAGTTCTGGGCTGATTCCTCACCGTTCTCATGATCATTGCAACTCCACGAGGTGAGATCTTGAATGGAGCCCCAGGCCGAGGGAGATTGACAGTTCTTTTGTGTTTCTTCCATTTGCGAATAATCGCACCAACTGTTGTCACCTTCTCACCAAGCTGCTTGGCGATGGTCTTGTAGCCTATTCCAGCCTTGTGTAGGTCTACAGTCTTGTCCCTGACATCCTTGGAGAGCTCTTTGGTCTTGGCCATGGTGGAAAGTTTGGAATCTGATTGATTGATTGCTTCTGTGGACTGGTGTCTTTTATACAGGTAACAAACTGAGATTAGGAGCACTCACTTTAAGAGGGTGCTCCTAATCTCAGCTCGTTACCTGTATAAAAGACACCTGGGAGCCAGAAATCTTTCTGATTGAGAGGGGGTCAAATACTTATTTCCCTCATTAAAATGCAAATCAATTTATAACATTTTTCACATGCGTTTTTCAGGATTTTTTTGTTGTTATTCTGTCTCTCACTGTTCAAATAAACCTACCATTACAATTATAGACTGATCATTTCTTTGTCAGTGGGCAAACGTACAAAATCAGCAGGGGATCAAATACGTTTTTTTCCCTCACTGTATGTCTCCATAGCCTCCGTCTCTGCCTGTGACAGGGTATACACGTGACTCCTGGGAAGTGCAGCGTCTACCAGGAGATTTATCGCACAATCCCCCCGTCGATGGGGTGGTAATTGAGTCGCCTTCTTTTTAGAGAAGGCGAGAGCCAAATCGGGGAATGCGCACGGTGGAGACCTGGTCTGGACTCTCCACCTTAGTAGCACCAACGGAAACCCCTAAACACCTCCCCGAGCAATCTCGCGACCACCCCGTGAGAGCCCTCCGTTGCCATGAAACAGTGGGGTCATGACAGGCTAACCAGGGTAGGCCTAGCACCACGGGAAATGCAGGAGAGTAATAGACTGATTTCCTCCTTGTGATCGCCCAGTGGAGCGGTAGCCTCCCTAATCAACCCTGACCCTAATGGTCGACTATCTAAGGCGTGAACAGGGAAGGGCATATCCACTGGAACAATGGGGATCCCTAAACTATGGGCAAATTATCCGTCTATAAAATACCCTGCTGCGCCTGAATCGACGAGCGCCTTATGCAGGGAATGCGGGGAAAACTCAGGAAAACCAACAGAGGGCTCTGGGTGAGCATGGTGCCTACTCACCTGAGGTGACGCGAGAGTGCCCTGCCTGCTGCCTAGATATCCAGAGGAACCAACCCGGCACCGACCGGCAGTGTGACCTCTGCGGCCACAGATGGTGCACGAGCTGGAACCCCCTCCGGTCTCCCTGCGCACCGCCCCTCCCAACTCCATAGGTATCGGAGAGGGAGTGCGGGGGGATGGAACCAACAGAACCCGATCTGAACGTCCGCGGGTAGCCAGCAGGTTATCCAGCCGGATGGACATGTCCACCCCCCCTTGCTCTCAGAACAGCTTCAATTTGTAGGGGAATGGACTCCACACTGTGTTGAAAGCGTTCCACAGGGATGCTGGCCCATGTTGATTCCAATGCTTCCAAAAGTTGTGTCAAGTTGGCTGGATGTCATTTAGGTTGTGGACCATTCATGATACACACGGGAAGTGTGAAAAAGTGTTGAGTGTGAAAAACCCAGCAGCGTTACAGTTCTTCACAAACCGGTGCTTCTGGCACCTACTACCGTACCCTGTTCACTTAAATATTTTTTCTTGTCCATTCACCCTCTGAATGGCACACGTACACAATCCATGTCTCAATTGTCTCAAGGCTTAAAAATCCTTCTTTAACCTGTCTCCTCCTCTTCATCTACACTGACTGAAGTAAATGTAACAACTGACATCAATAAGAGATCATAGCTTTCCCCTTGATTCATCTGGTCAGTCTTTGTCATGGAAATGTTTTGTGTTAATGTTTTGTATACTCAGTTTATATGGGCCTTCTGTGCCTAACAGAACATAGCATGGTTGTGATTTATTGTTGTGTTCTATTGTTGATTGTCGGCACATCGTAATGGCAATCCTTCCATTCCCATGTCATATCCACTTTCCTGTCCAAGATTGACGAGCACCAGAGTCATCCTGCTCTTTTCTCAGAGGACCAAATCAATTATGATCTTTTGTTTTTGTTGTGAGTGAACAGCAGTTCCCTTTTTGTATGACAGTGGTTGTTATTTGAAACCACCTCTAGTTAGATAGCATGCACACTATGTTGACAGCTCCACTTTGTCTGACTGGGAGATAACAGGCCAGGGGCATGTCGTTATTTGCCTGGAGAATCGTGTGTGTGTGCGCATGCTTGTGTTGAGATGAGAGGGAGGGCTGCCCATGCAGCTAACGATCGATCACATACGTAGAACCAGGCTAAGTGAATTAGAAGAATCAGGGCTGATAGGGATAGGGCTGATGTAACACAGGTGCACATGTGAATCATTTATGTGCAACACTTTTGTCTCTGTTTTTCTTTTTTTAAGTATGAGACTTCAGTATTTTTTTGTTTTGCATCATCAGAACTAGATTTTTCATTTATCTTGCAGGTTGAATTTATTATGTAATAATATCAAAGTTATGTTTTATGTGTTCCCTGTTCCTCAGGCTATCTGTGGTCGTCTCTGTTGATACATTTGAGACAGTTACCAACGATGTTGAAATGCAAAGCATTGTGGGTGGAGGTGTAAATGATTTATGCTAATTTGAATCAAGCCCAATCTACACTCTGTGCTGCTGAGTCAATGGATACAGATGGTGAGCTCACTTTTTGCTTGCCAGTGATGAGGAACTATCTGATTCACATTCCAGATTCTGCCTCATTGGCAGTCATTGGATCCAAGTTAAACTAAAAATAATGATGTGTTTTATCAGGCTATCACTTGGTACTAGGTTATACAGAGCCATAGAGCAAATTAAACCCTTTAGAACTCATAGCAGCCGTCAACAGCCTTTCTTTAAACTACTATAGCGACCGCAAATGGCCTTGTTTTTTAACAATTATATCTGTGTGTGTCAATATCGCAAAATGTACTTGCTAACAACCTGTTGTCGTATTCCCGTGGCTGTTGTCATCACCCAGAAACAGGGTATGCTTTCATTTGACTTGCTGTGGAAGAGGCTGTATCTATATTGGTTGGTGATATGGATTTGGACACTTTTTTGCACTTTGAAAGTGTATCACACATTTTATTATGGAAACCCCTAAGAGGTGATTATTAGGAAGAGAGTATATGTATGGTTGAGAAAAAGAAAGAGAGGAAGGAAGGGAGAGGCAGTGTTAAAGGGAGAGGGAGGGAGAGAGATAAATGCTCCTGACCACAATTGTATCCTATATGTTGCCTCTCTCTCTCTCTCTCTCTCTCTCTCCATTAATATGTGTCACATATCAGTTTGCAAACATTGAAAGAAAAATACATTGAGTTAATAAAGCCGCATACAAACATGGAAGGAATTAGTGACTAACTGCAAGCGATGCAAAGCAATCACTAGCCTGCTATTCAGTGGCATGGGTGTGTGGTACAAGTCTGGTCTAAGGGTCTTTTTTCCAAGCTTAAAAGGATAAACATTCAACATTGGCCATGCTGTCAATCCAGCATGACTTCTGCCCTGTTCAAAACAACTGGAAACTCGGAACAGGGAAATCTCATACTTCAGTGATTTCAAGACAACGGGAAACTCTGAACAAAAACTAGCTCCGACTGGGAAAATACGTTTTGAACAGTCATCCAATTCGGAATTCCAAGTCTGGGACTCGGGCCTCCTTCCTGTTCAAATGAGCACAGCACAACAAGGTGAGTCAAAAAATGTATTGTATGCTGCTGCATAAGTGATGTAATATGCCAGGGGAATATGTATACTGTAGCTAAGAAAGTAATACTAAGTGTATGTTGTGTAGTAAGCTGTTAGTAGCCCATGTACCTCACCCTAATAATTTGGTCCCTTTTCCCCTCATAATTTAGCCTACTGTTCTGACTTGGTTGTGCACATGTAGCATATGTGACCCGATTCAGGAAACTAGGCGTATGTCACAAGTCACGACTTCACAGGAGAGCTGTTTGAACGTAAAAATATTTTTTCTGGCAGAAATGCCTTCTTGAACATGTGAACTTTCATGTGCCTTAAGATCAAACTTGTATGCCATCTGTAAATACGAATACAATTGTTAACTTGTTGTGGAGCGGCAGCTGAGGGGTCGGTTTTGGAGAGTCTGGCGTGCCCAAAGTAAAATGCTTGCCACTATTGGATAGGAAACACTCTGAGGTTTCCAAAAGTGTTATCATTTTGTCTGTGAGTGTAAGAGAAGTCATTTGGCAGGCAAAAAACAGAGATTTTTCCATCCGGAAATGTCATTCCTTTTGGCTTATAGCTCACTTTGAGCCTTTGCCTATAAAAAAACTATTTATACCAGGACACTGGATGTAGTACCTACTGATTCCACTAGATGTCAGCAGTGTATAGGCAAAGTTTCATGGAAATCGGAACTAATGCGTTCTATTGAGAGTAGTTCTAGTCGAGGGACCTCTTTTTCAGTTGCACGTTTTTGAACGCACATTTTGCTGAGCGGTCCACTTTATTTGACTTATATAACGTTTAGGTGACCATCNAGGTTTTCCCTGTGAAATGCATTTTCTATCGACCGCGCTGGCTAAAGATTTCATGGTTATGGAAAATATGTGAGGTGCTAGCCTCAAACAATCAAATGTAGTGCTTTCGCCGTAAAGCCTTTTTGAAATCCGACAACGCTATGATATTGCCAAGAAGCAGAGCTTTTGATGAGTATGGAACACTTGTATATTGGTGCATTTTTAATAATTCAATTTTGGAATTTTGTCTTGCATTTCACCTGGTAGTGTCGGGAGTGGGTCGCTAGCGACCCACCGCTCCCTGACAAGTTAAATTACTAGCCTAGTTGGTTTAGCCACAGAAAAAGCGAGCAACCTTCCCACTAGCCATGATTGGCTGAGATAATGAGTGGGCTGGACATGCCGAGTGATGAGTTTGGTTTGCCATATAGCACGCATCTGTCTATTGGAGCTGGTCAGTATGTCTAGGTAATCGTGTCAAACGTGGCTTTTTTTTTAAATGTGTTGTTTAGTAAAACTGAATAAACCTAATGTCAAGTTAAAGTGTACTGTTATATGCATGCTATGTGTATGCTCTCCACTTTCTGGAGGACCGAGAATTAAAATTTGTGGAATTTGAATATGATAGCAAAGGAGATGGAGAAAACACCAGTCTGGATTACGTCAAACTAAGGGCAACCATGCATGGCATCAGACAGGAGACGCATCCAACCATGATGTATACTGGTAAGATAGTCTAGCTAGCTACATTTTCAGATATTACACATTTCTAATTTTGACAGAAAATGGTTTCATTTCAAGTGTACTGTTGGCTAGCTAACATTAGCTGGCTGGGTCACTAGCTAACGCCATGTGTATGATCTTATTCTTCGTATCTCAGACACATTTGCTTGACTAGTTATAGCCATAGAACCTGGTTGGAAGCTACCTGCAGATTCATGCAGGGTAGTAACGTCATGAGTTGTGATTATGGTCCATTGTTTAGCTAGCTAGCTACATGTCTTAACAAAAGACTCCACTCTAATTTTGACAAAGTATTTTCATTTCAAGTTAGTGTACTGTTAGCTAGCTAGCTAACATTAGCTGGCTGGCTCGCTAACTAACGTTACGTCATGCGTTGGGATTCATTGTTTACCTAGCTAGCTATCTAGCAAAAATTTTTATGTCTTAGTGTGCCAGAGCGTAGAATAACTGATACATTTTTGAACGCTCAACCCCCGTTGAATATGTCCGTAATCAGTAAACGTCAGCAAACAAAGCGTAATTCAGTTGTTGCTAGTTACAGTCACCAACGCTCTCGATAACTGTCACGATCTTTAAAGACGGACCAAGGTGCAGCGTGCATGGCATTCCACATTAATACAAAAATGGAACGTACAAAAACAATAAAAAATAAACAGACCGTAACATCAGTATGTAGCGCACAACAAATGCACTCACAACAAAACAATAACCCACAAACACAGGTGGAAAAAGGACAACTTAAGTATAATCCCCAATTAGAGGTAACGACAATCAGCTGCCTCTAATTGGGAACCATACAAACCAAAACATAGAAATAAATGAACTAGAACACAAAAACACCCCTGTTCACGTCCTGACCAAAACACCATAGAGAAGCCAGAGGGCTATCTATGGCCAGGACGTGACAGTACCCCCCCAAAGGTGCGGATTCCGGCCGCAAACCAGACCTCAAAGGGGGGGTTTCGGGTGGGCATTTCAGTGTCGGTGGCGGCTCCGGTGCCGGATGTACCGGGCTGAGAAGGCGCACTGGAGGCCCGGTGCGTGGAGCCGGAACAGGATTCACCGGACTGAGAAAGCGCACTGTACTCCTGGTGTGTGAAGCTGGCGTAGGTCCCACTGGACTGACGACACGCACCTCAGGGCGAGTGCGGGGAGCTGGCACTGGACGTACCGGGCTGGGGAGGCGCACTGGCATCCTGATGCGTGGAGCCGGCGTAGGTCCCACCGTACTGACACTGGGCCTTAAGTGTCTCCAGGTATGAGGCTTCGGTCTCCCTCATGAAATTCAGTTATTAGCTGTTTGTGCTCGCAGTGTGTTTTCGTTTCCCTGGGAAAATACACTATATTGTATATACACAAAATTATTTTGAGATCCCTTAAAATTTGTGGATCCTGCTATTTCAGCCACACCCATTGCTGACAGGTGTATAAAATCCAGCACACAGATATGCAATCTCCATAGACAAACACTGGCAGTAGAATGACCTTACTGAAGAGCTCAGTAACTTTTCAACCAGACACCATCATAGGATGCCACCATTCCAACAAGTCAGTTCGTCAAATGTCAAGAGCTGCCCCGGTCAACTGTAAGTGCTGTTATTGTGAAGTGGAAACGTCTAGGAGCAACAACAGCTCATACACTAAGTGGTAGGCAAAACAAGCTCACAGAATGGGCCAGCCGAGTGCTGAAGCGTGTAGCGTGTAAAAATCTTTTGTCGTCAGTTCCAACACTCACTATAGATTTCCAAACTATCTCTGGAAGCAACTTCAGCACAAGAACTGTCCGTCAGGAGCTTCATGAAGCCTAAGATCACCAATTAGCAATGCCAAGCGTCGGCTGGAGTGGTGCAAAGCTGAATAACACTTCACCATCTGGCAGTCTGACAGACGAATCTGGGTTTGGCGGATGTACACTGAATCAGAGTGCACGGCTGAACACTGTATGCTGGGAACACTCTGTGTGTTATTTTTAAATAAAACCGAACCAATATTCGTTAAATATAAATACAGAACATGTTTTTGAATGCAATGCAGTTAGCTTTTAACAGCTAGGACCTCCATTTCTTGTCCCTGAAACCCGCTTAACAGACAGCTAGAAGCCTGCTTGACAGAGCCACTAAGCTGCTAGCCATCAAGCTAGCAAAGTTAGTCCCAGAATTTTTTGTCTGGAGAAATAAATGAACGGTTCCAGCGAAGTAGGAGCTGTATCTTCAAACTGGATCACTCAGAGTTCCAACGCGGGAATTGTTTGCTTGCCGAGGATAATAGGCTTGATCACGCAGGTCGCCAGCCTAGGTAAGAAACTTGGGAAAACGCAGACAGGAATGTTTACCTTTTTACGTCGGTGGCTAGGAGCCGTTATCGCTTGTTGGATTTATCTTCACCTTGTCGTTTGTCGTTATCTGACTGTCCGGTGTATCCCGGAGTTCATTTCCCAGGGGAGCCATCTCCTGCCTCTCCTCCCCCATCTGATAGCAGAGTCGAAGGAGCACAGCAAGAGGACCATGGCAATCAATGATGGTCGCATGTCACGAGCCGCGGCCTCCCGCAAAGCAGTCTACACTCCCAACGAGAGGCCCGTATTAGATACAAACAACAAATAGTCTCGCCATCCTGAAGCCTGGTCATCCTGCACCTTTGTCACTGGGGGTACCTGTGTCTGCGGCCTCAGTGCCTACTCTTACGATTTTCGAAGTCGGCAACTTTCCGTCCCTGCTCTGGATGGAGCGGGGCATCTCCATCTGTCGGAGCCCTGCACCAGGCGCCTGGAGCAACGGGCTCAAGTTATCCTGCCTCTCGCCCATCCATAAAGGGTTCTCCGAATCCTGTGAAGCGTGGGAGTGGGCGGATTTCCTTCTCCTTCTCGCCAGCTGTGATTTTGGGCAGCTCCATGGTAAGTAAATGCTCCCGATTGTAATATGTCATGACATGGAAATCGATTCTATCATAGCCCATGTGGGTTTTAATGACATTATGAAGGGCAGCTCTGAAAAGTTGAAACTGGATTTTAAGGAGCTGATTGACTCTCTGCTAGACACTAATAAAAGACCCATCATATCTGTCCCTATGCCCTCAATCATGTCATTGAACGCTTTAGCAGGATTCTTGGTCTTTACAACTGGCTACATGATTATTGCAGCTCAATGGGTGTAACTTCTGTTGACAATTTCGATACCTTTTGGAAACAAAACTCAATTTATAAGGAGGATTGAATCCACCCAAATCATTTGTGTGGGTTCCTGGATCCTTTCACAGCATTATAAGGCTGCGTTGAGACAATGACATACCAATGACCCAAGCCAAGCTCAGTTTATCCTTACCATTGTTGTCATAATGCTCCAGCAAATGTACATGATACTAGGGGTGTTGGTAGACACAATGTAAGTAACCTAATTTATGTCCCTCTAACTGCCTCTGCTGATCCTACAGCTATTGTATTCGGTAATCATGTGCCTATGAACCAGATGTATACTGTTAGCACTGAGGCGGTGTGCCCTAGTAGGAAGTCCACTGTGTGCAGGTCATCCTGCCCTAACAAAGAACATGAGCATATGTGACCGACTGTCTCAAATCGGCCTTATGTAGCAAAATTTGAAATTGTGTTTTTTACATTGGATTAAAAGTAGAGACTCAGAGCTACAAAATGGTACAGTTGAAGTCGGAAGTTTACATACACCTTAGCCAAATACATTTAAACTCAGTTTTTCACAATGCCTGACATTTAACACTAGTAAATATTCCCTGTCTTAGGTCAGTTAGGATCACCACTTTATTTAAAAAATTTGAAATGTCAGAATAATAGTAGAGAGAGTGATTTATTTCAGCTTTTGTTTCTTTCATCACATTCCCAGTGGGTCAAAAGTTTACATACACTCAGTTAATATTTGGTAGCATTGCCTTTAAATTGTTTAACTTGGGTCAAACGTTTCAGGTAGCCTTCCACAAGCTTCCCACAATAAGCTGGGTGAATTTTGGCTCATTCCTCCTGACAGAGCTGGTGTAACTGAGTCAGGTTTGTAGGCCTCCTTGCTCGCACACGCTTTTTCACTTCTGCCAACAAATTTTCTATAGGATTGAGGACAGGGCTTTGTGATGGCCACTCCAATACCTTGACTTTGTTGTCCTTAAGCCATTTGCCACAACTTTGGAAGTATGCTTGAGGTCAATGTCCATTTGGAAGACCCATTTGCAACCAAGCTTTAAAACTAGTTAGGGAGCGGCAGCATTTTTCGGAGTTTTGGACAGTCTGGCATGCCCAAAGTAAAATGCCTGCCACTCAGGCCCAGAAACGAGGATATGCATATAATTAGTACTATTGGATAGTACTAATTGAAGTTTCTTAAACTGTTAAAATAATGTCTGTGAGTATAACAGAACTGATATGGCATGCGAAAACCAGAGCAAAATCCATGCGGAAAAATGTTTTTTTTTGACATGCCTTCTTTTACCATGGGCTGGTATAGGGCATGCTGGATTCCAGCTCCCAGGTTGCAGTACCTATGGCTTCCACTAGATGTCAACAGTCTTTAGACAAGGTTTGATGAGTGTACCTTGAAAAACAACCGGATACAGGAAGTTTTTCCAAGTGGAGTGACAAAGTGATTTCTGTCTGGGGCGCGAGGGACACGGTAACGCGCACCTCGTTTTTTTACTTTACTATCGTTCAGGATATTATCCGTGTGAAATATAATAGTTAATATACATAGTAGTGTAGCTAAGGATCGATTATAAACTGTTTGATTTGTTTGGAAAAAGTTTATAGGTATATTTTTCGTCTTGTATAATGGGACGAGTGGACGGTGGATTTTCTGAACAGAACGCGCCAAACAAACAGAGTTTTGTGGATATAAATAGGGACTTTTTCTAACAAAAGGAACATTGGATGTCTTGCTTGGACACTTCGGCTTGCCCTCAGCAGATCATCAAGGGTAAGCGATTTATTGTAGCTCTTTTTACGTGTTTTGTGACACGCGCTGGTTTTATTATTATGCTAATATGGGAAGTACATGGGGTGCTGTCCTCAGACAATCAAATGTTCTGCTTTCGCCGTAAAGCCTTTTTGAAATCTGACAACGCTGTGAGATTGCCAAGAGTCTAAGTTTTTGAAGAGTGTGCAACACTTGTATTTTTATGAATGTTTTACAATACTACATTTGCATTTTGAATTTGGCGCTCTACATGCGCCCCACTGCTCCGTAATTATTGCCAAGAGGTTAACTTCCTGACTGATGTCTTGAGATGTTGCTTCAGTATATCCACATCATTTTCCTGCCTCATGATGTCATCTATTTTGTGAAGTGCACCAGTCCCTCCTGCAGCAAAGCACCCCCACAACATGATACTGCCACCCCTGTGCTTTACGGTTGGGATGGTGTTCTTCGGCTTGCAAGCCTCCTCCTCCTTTTTCCTTGATTCCTTCTTCCTTGCTTTCAGGTTATGTCGATATAGGACTCGTTTTACTGTGGATATAGATACTTTTGTACCTGTTTCCTCCAGCATCTTCACATGGTCCTTTGCTGTTGTTCTGGGGTTGATTTGCGCTTTTCGCACCAAAGTACATTCATCTCTAGGAGACAGAACGCGTCTCCTTCCTGAGGTCTTGGCTGATTTCTTTTGATTTTCCCATGATGTCAAGCAAAGAGGGACTGAGTTTGAAGGTAGGCCTTGAAATACATCCACAGGTACACCTCCAATTAACTCAAATGATGTCAATTAGCCTATCAGAAGCTTCTAAAGCTATGACATAATTTTCTGGAATTTTCCAAGCTGTTTAATGGCACAGTCCACTTAGTGTATGTAAACTTCTGACCCACTGGAATTGTGATACAATGAATTATAAGTGAAATAATCTGTCTGTAAACAATTGTTGGTAAAATTACTTGTGTCATGCACACAGTAGATGTCCTAACTGACTTGCCAAAACTATAGTTTGTAACAAGAATTTTGTGGAGTGGTTGAAAATTTGTTTTAATGACTCCAAATGTAAGCTTCCGACTTCAACTGTAAATACCGGTGGATTGATGATGAATTGAAAAATGGTATGGTTGAGAGGGATGAAGCAAAAGGAATGGCAAGTAAGTCTGTCTGCACAACCGATTGGCAAACGTGTTGCAAATTGAGAAATCATTTGATTAAACTGAATAAAAAGAAGAAGAAACTACACTATGAAACAAAGATAAATGACATAAAGAATGGTAGTAAAAAGCTTTGGAGCACCTTAAAACTGAAATATGGGGCAAAAAGACAAACTCAGCTCCACAATTCATTGAATCAGATGGCTATTTCATCACAAAGCCAATTGATATTGGCAACTACTTTAATAATTTTTTCATTGGCAGGATTAGCAAACTTAGGTATGACATGCCAGCAACAAACGCTGACACTACACATCCAAGTATATCTGACCAAATTATGAAAGACAAGCGTTGTAATTTTGAATTCCGTAAAGTGAGTGCAAGAGGTGAAAAAAGTATTGTTTTCTATCAACAATGACAAGCCACTGGGGTCTGACAACTTAGATGGAAAATTACTGAGGATAATAGCGGACGATATTGCCACTCCTATTTGCCATATTTTCTATTTAAGCCTACTAGAAAGTGTGTGCCCACAGGTCTGGAGGGAAGCAAAAGTCATTCCGCTACCTAAGAATAGGAAAGCCCCCTTTACTGGCTCAAATAGCCAACCAATCAGTTTGTTACCAACCCTTAATAAACTTTTGAAAAAATTGTGTTTTACCAGATACAATGCTATTGACAACAGACTTTCAGCATGCTTATAGGGGAAGGATATTCAACATGCACTTACACAAATGACTGATGATTGGCTGAGAGAAATTGACGATAAAAAGATTATGGGTCTGTTTTGTTAGACTTCAGTACAGCTTTTGACATTATAGATCATAGTCTGCTGCTGGAATGTATGTCTTTACACCTCTGCTATATTGTGGATAAAGAGTTACCTGTGTAGCAGAACACAGAGGGTGTTCTTTAATGGAAGCCTCTCTGGTGGCACCGGTAGTGTGGGAGCTGGACGCGGACTTTGAGCGGGCGCTACGTGCAGAGCCCACTCCTCTCCAGTGTCCAATTGGGCGTTTGTACGTTCCGTCTGATGTCCACGACCGGCTGATCTATTGGGCCCACACGTCACCCTCCTCTGGTCATCCAGGCATCGGTCGGACGGTGCGCTGTCTGAGTGGGAAGTACTGGTGGCCCACTTTGGCTAAGGACGCGAGGGTTTATGTTTCCTCCTGCTCGGTGTGCGCCCAGTGTAAGGCTCCTAGGCACCTGCCCAGAGGTAAGCTACACCCCTTACCCGTTCCACAACGGCCTTGGTCGCACCTGTCGGTGGATTTCCTAACCGATCTTCCTCCGTCACAGGGTAACACCACGATCCTGGTCGTTGTAGACTGTTTTTCTAAGTCCTGCCGTCTCCTCCCTCTGACCGGTCTCCCTACGGCCCTACAGACTGCGGAGGCCTTGTTTACACACGTCGAGGGACTGGAACATCTGGGGGTCTCGATCAGCCTTACCTCGGGTTATCACCCCGAGAGTAACGGGCAGGTGGAGAGAGTGAACCAGGATGTGGGTAGGTTTCTGAGGTCTTATTGCCAGGACCGTCCGGGGGAGTGGTCGGCGTTCGTGCCCTGGGCAGAGATGGCCCCAGGGGACCGGGTCTGGCTCTCGACCCGAAACCTGCCCCTCCGCCTGCACTGCCGGAAGCTGGGGCCACGGTTTGTGGGGCCATTTAAAGTCCTGAGGAGAGTGAACGAGGTTAGTTACAGGTTACAGCTTCCCCCCGATTACCGTATTAACCCCTCGTTCCATGTGTCTCTCCTCAGGCCGGTGGTGGCTGGCCCGCTCTAGGAGTCTGAGGTGCGTGAGGTTCCTCCGCCCCCTCTGGACATCGAGGGGGCCCCGGCGTATTCCGTTCGCTCCATTCTGGATTCGAGGCGTCGGGCGAGGGGCCTTCAGTACCTCGTGGACTGGGAGGGGTACGGTCCGGAAGAGAGATGCTGGGTTCCTGTTACTGTTGTTTATTTAACCCTCTGTTTCCCCCATGTCTGTGTGGGGAATTGTTTGTTTCGACATGCCGGTTTACGCCGGGTTTGTATGTTTTCACCCGTGCTTTGTGCAGCTGGTATTTTGTACTTTGTGCTGCCTTACTTGGTTTTGGGCATTTGTTTTTGTGACGCGGTGGCGTTCTGTTTGAACATTTGCCTTAGTAAAGGAGTTAGTACACTCATCTCTGCTCTCCTGCGCCTGACTACCTACACCCACTGCATGACACATGTACACATGGATTTTGTATTGTAGATATGTGGTAGTGGTGGAGTAGTGGCCCGAGGGCACACAGTGTGTTGTGAAATCTGTGAATGTATTGTAATGTATTGTTTGCTGGACCCCAGGAAGAGTAGCAGCTAATGGGGATCCATAATGAATACAAATACAAACAGTGGAGGCTCCTCAGAGGAAGAAGGGGAGGACCATCCTCCTCAGTGAATTGTTTAATTGTAAAACATAAAAAAATGTATCCTTTTTAGATAAAACTACACTATCACATGTCACCAAATAACTGATTAAAATGTACTATTTTGCAAAGAAGGTCTACAGTAGCCTCAACAGCACTCGGGTGTAGGGTAGCACCATGGTGTAGCCGGAGGACAGCGAGCTTCCGTCCTCCCCTGGGTACATTGACTTCAATACAAAACCTAAGAGGCTCATGGTTCTCACCCCCGTCCATAGACTTACACAGTAATTATGACAACTTCCAGAGGATGTCCTCCAACCTATCAGAGCTCTTGCAGCATGAACTGACATGTTGTCCACCCAATCAGATCAGAGAATTAATCGAATCTAGTACTGAAAGCAGCTAGCACTGAAAAGCAGCTAGCAATGTGGTGAGTAGTTGACTCAAAGAGAGAGAAAGACAATAGTTTAACAGTTTTGAACAAATGTATTTATTCCAAAATGAAGGAGAAGCAAGAGAGAAATAATTAAGTTTCACTTACTTAGCTAGCATAGCCTACTGAAACACCCTGCTCAAACAGAGGGAGGCTATGTTAGCTAGATGGCTATGACTTTCCAACACAACACTGAAACTCTTCCAAGTCAAGGTAAGCTTTTGGTATTACTACCGGGGCCCGCTGAAGAAACTGTTTACTGACTGTACACTGTAATGTTACTGTATGACTGTAGTAGGTTTACTAACACGTTAGTTCTATTAGCTATGCTGACTATGACGTTACTTTAGCTAATATGGTTACAATGATGTAGGCTGTGTGTAGCAGTTTGGTTTGGAAATGTTTTTTCACCTGGTCACATACAGCTGATGTGTCGGGCATTGAAGTCCACATGCAAAGGGAAGAGGTGAGAGAAGGAGAGCACATAGGATGTGGCTGCCTTGAAAGTGAACTGTGTTTAAGCGTGATCAGGGGTGTATTCATTCTGCCGAGTCTGTTGAAAAACATTTCTTAAACAGAAACAAACGGAACAAAATGGGGATAAACATTCCTGCATTTGTCCAGTAGAAACTCTTGTTTGCAACTGTTGGACTAATGATTACACCCTATATCAGATAGATGCAGGCAAGAGTGTGCAAGGCGGTATTGAATGTCTGTCCATCTGTCACAGTCTGTCACCTCAAATTTGTGTCTCGATCTGTGTGCACCTACGCTATAAACTTTCAGTCATAGGCTAGATTGTAGCAACCTCATGATGGGTATATGGAAAATGTGAGTATCATGTAGTAGCCTCAACCTAGCGCTGTTACATTGAACTGGGTGAATGGAAAATTCATGAGTCATCTGATATGCTGTAATAGAAATAAGGCCATGTTCATAAAAAAATGTATTGTCCTTCCTCATCTTAAACCAACTTTAATGTTTGGTGGAGGAGGAATAATGGTCTGGGGCTGTTTTTAATGGTTCAGGCTAGACCCCTTAGTTCCAGTGAAGGGAAATCTTAACGCTACAGCATACAGTGACATTTTACATATGATTCTGTGCTTCCAATTTTGTGGTAACAGTTTGGGGAAGGCCCGTTCCTGTTTCAGCATAACAATGCCCCAGTGCACAAAGCGAGGTAAATACAGAAATGGTTGGTCGAGATCAGTGTGGACGAACTTGACTGACCTGCACAGAGCCCTGACCTCATCCCCATTGAACACTATTGGGAGGAATTGGAACTCTGACTGCGAGTCAGTCCTAATTGCACAACATCAGTGACCGACCTCACTAATGCTCTGGCTGAATGTAAGAAAGTCCCTGCAGCAATGTTCCAACATCTAATGGAAAGCCTTCCCAGAATAGTGGAGGCTGTTATAGCAGTAAAGGGGGAACAACTCCATACTAATGCCCATGATTTTGGAATAAGATGTTCGACGAGCAGGTGTCCACATACTTTTGTAGTGTATATAGGCAGACGTAATGATGTACAGGATTGATAAGGTACAGACTCCAAAGCAAACCTGAGGACAGCCAGCATGAGTGCAGTTTGTATTGTCTCATGAAATGTCTTAAAATCTTATCCAGTGTGGAGCAAACCAGATTCACCAATGGGGCAAATAATAAAGGTCTTGGGTCAGAATATGATTAATTGAATCAGTGTGACAGTTTTATATATACCTTCATAGAACCACACTGTCTCCTTGAAAATGTTTTAGGGACATAACACGGCCATGACAAAAGCCCTCTGTGGATGACACTGCCCACCCCTTTTGAAGACAGCTAAATTGTGTGATTAGGGCTAAACCAGTGAACAAGTGTAACCCCACCCACCGGCCTACTTAGTTCGAGGTCAGTACCAGATATCAAACGAGGCTGAATATCCAGCTTGGTTCCAGGAATCAAGCGGGCCATGGGCAAATGGAAATGAAATAGGAACCCTGATATTCACGGCCCGGCATGTCACGGTCCTGCAGTGGAAAAGCACCAAAACTACTATAAAAACAGTCTGGTTTGCATCAAGCATGCCATTTGCGTATTTTTTTCAGATTCCAGATAGCTTATTAGGAACATGTGTAATGAAAAATAATACTTCAGTTTTATGGAAGAGGTGTACTAACTGTTTTCATTGTAGATAGGAGCGGATATCAACATAATCTTAAACTGTCTCAAGTCTTTACAGTGTTCAATAATCATTAAATTTAGGACTAGCCAAATCAGTAGTTAACTACATGTAGCTTTCCTTGTGGGTAATTGCGTATTCACAGAAAGAAAATTGAAGAAATTGCTGGTTTGATCTCTATATTACAAAGAGGATTTGATGTCCATGTCTCAGAGGAATCGTTTAGAATTGCAAATTACAAAATTATATTGATAATCAGCCCCATGATACCGATTACCCAGGGAATTTATACATGAACCAACTACATTCTTTTGCAAATAATCAAGTGCGTGTGTTTGTGTAAGTGTGTCTTCTTCGCTTTATTAACTGTCTTGTCTGCTGTCTGGAAGTTGTGATGCCTGTCGCCCTCTAAGGCCTAGTGAGTGGACGTGATCCAGAAAACTTCTCAGCCATCAATCTGGCCTGGCATATAATCAACGATGGGGGCAACACCATCCAGCCTCAAGACACTGTTTGTTCATGTTAAATCCTGTGTGTGTGCATCTGTGTGTGTGCGCCTCCGTGTTTGTGTGTGTGCCTGCGTGCATCCGTGCGAGCGTGTGTGTGTGTGTGTGTGTGTGTGCGCCTGCGTGCATCCGTGCGAGCGTGTGTGTGTGTGTGTGTGTTTGCATCTCTTGAGAGAACACACCTTGCTCTTCCTTAATAGCTTTGGCAAATGTACCCCATTCCTCATTGAGCTGAAATGAGAAAGGTGGGGGTTGAGATGTGAGTCATTTTGTCAGGGATCAGGGGGGTTGCTAACAAATTCTGGGCTCTTCAGGACTCAACATGGTAGCAATGCATTTACTCAGAAAAATAACGCCTCGGGAGACCTACTGTATTAATCACTTCTAGATATGCTCTGTTCTGTGTACTCCCTCTATTCCTACAGTGGCCGGCAAATATATTGGCACCCTTAAATAATCCCTTATTTCTTCTCAAATAATGTTTAAATAAAAAAACAAGAAATTGTCTCCAGACGTTATTTGATCTTCAACATTGCAGAACCATTTTACATTTTTATTTGTCTTTGGAGACCCCGTTTTTGGACACTGGGATGAATATTGGAATCTAAAAAAAGTGAAAAAACATGTGCAAGGCCCCCAGTACAAGAGGCAGCAAAGAAACTCCACAGCATTATTGAACCTCCCCCTCTTTGATTGTAGGCAGGGTGTTTTTGTTATTTTTTTTATGCTTTATTTGGTCATTGGTAACTGGTTCTCTGTTGGAGGTTGTGGGTCTTACAGCACAATGACCACAAACACACATCAAAAAGAACCCAGGAAGGGTTCAAGTAGAAACATTAGACTGTTCTGTTGAATCCCATTGAAAACCTTTGGTGAGATCTGAAAACAGACGTTGGTGGAAGGCACCCCACAAACATAGCAGAATTGGAGCAGTTTGCAGCTGAAGAGTGGGCCAAATTTTCAGTAGAAAGGCGCAGCAGGCTCAATGATGGCTACAAGAAAGGTTTGTCAGCAGTTATCTTGGCCAAAGACTGTACAACCAACTGTTAACTCTTGTGTGCTAATAATTTTGTCCATGCCATTTGTTTTTCTTTTCTAAATGAAAATTGTTAACTTAAGTTACATAACTGGAGTTATATTTCAACTTATTTGTGAGGAAATAGGGAATTATTTAAGAAAAGTGCAAGGGTGCCAAAATACTTGGCTGCCAGTGTATATGTACTGTAAATATATTCCTCTCCTTCTTTCTATCATGTGTTGGGTTATAATGGGCAAGTTCATTTAGCATGTCCCAGTGCCCTGGGTGGGGGAGGATGTTTTTCCTTAGGACCAATGGAATGGTTGAAAATGAGAAAACCCCGCCCACCAGGGGCCATGCAAAATATATTTGCCCATTGTGTAAATGGTATGAGACCTGGGTAATTGCAGAATGCTGGCTCTATCCCATTATGCATCCTGAGATGGTAATGTCCACAGTGGCTCCACAGCAGCTGCAGCAATCCATCATGTCCCATCACCCTGTCCGGTGGAAAGATGTACAGCCCTAGGTAGCGCAGAATGAAATTTACCGCAGGATGAATGGAGCATCTCCTCTCCTAACTACGGTGTAGCCTACACGCTCCCCTGTGTAGCCTATTCTTCCCTCACCACTGTACTATGAAGTCAGTCCTCAGCAAACGCCCCTGTCGATGCACTTTTCCTCCACTTTCGTTGCTATACAGCACATGCACTCACATTCAATAGTCCCACAGTACTTTTGATTCAACAACTATATTCTATAATTACATTCCACAATTACATTCAATATATTTTTTTGCACTGTCAATGCTCTCACATCAAACTCCCACCCTCAGCCGTATCAGAGCGTCAGTATAGAAAATGGACAAATAAAAATCGCTCTTGGGTTATACTACTCATCGAGAGACATTGGGTTGCCCTAACACTCCCCAGAGCTGACATTTAAACCCCTCCTTCTCCTTCTCCACAGGGTTGATTACTGTGGTGCTGTGTTATACACCTGGAGGCGGACATGCCTCTTTTTAGACAGCTTTTAATTTCAAGCTTTAATCAATGACCATGTCTCTCTGGGGGACGCGTGTGACTCACATGGGCCTGAGGGAAGGAGGACGAGAGAGACAGAGAGAGAGAGAGGAGGGGGGAGATAAATAAAAAGAGAGAGAGAGAGAAAGAAAGAAAGAAATGGAAGGACAGAGAGGAGAGTGTGCCACCACGCTGCATATAGACTAGAACAACCAGACACGGGGAGAGACAGATACTGTATTATTATTATATTGTCCCTGTGTGGAAGTCTTCATGTAATCACTTGACCCTTATATATGTTTGTTCCACTTGGTTCCACACGGTGCCAGAGATAAAAAGCTTAAAGTCATGGATGGAGTCTTATTGAATGAATCTTTGTTGAACCGTATTTAGACTCGTCTTCCTCTTGGTGTGTTTGAAGGCAAGGGGGTAGAGGCTGTGGCAGAAGTGCTAGCCGTCTGCTTAATTACCAATAGAGCCTTACCCTGCAGAGAGTAGAAAGAATACACACAAACTCACATGCACAAATGCACAACGCAGCGCGCTCACACACACACGGCTCCTGGCTGTTGGCTTGGTGTCGACACCATAAATAAGTGGACGTGGTGAGTGGACAGGAGCTACAGAGCAGCACGGTGAGGCAGTAGATGATGGATGAGGCTGTAAAAGCCAGTGAGCACAGAGCAGTGCTGTGGGCTGTGAGGAGGATAGACAGGCTGTGTGCTGGAGGAGCATGCAACCTTCGCCTTCAACACAATTTACTCCCCCCATTAGTGTGGGGGTCCACAGGTGCTGTTCTAAGCCTCAGCCCACATAGACAGCACAGGAGGTTGGTGGCACCTTAATTGGGGAGGATCGGCTCATGGTAATGGCTGTAGCGGAATTAGTGGAATGGTATCAAATGCATGCCATTCCATTTGCTCCATTCCAGATATTGTTATGAGCCGTCCTCCACTCAGCACTGATAGACAGATAAGGGATCCAGCAGCTGTGGATGACAGACAGTTGTCTCCACAGGAATGAAGGTGTGGTGACCACTTGTTACAGAGACAGGCAGCACCACTAAAGGGTGACACAGGCCCAAATCCACAACACAAATCTACCATCCTTGACTAAAGCACAGTTTGGTTGGTTTGAAAACATTAAGTAAAATGAAAACTAGAATATAAGAAAAAGTTAAACTAAGTAAACTTCTGTTATGATGTATAATGAATATACCACTCCTGAGGGATAAACATAATTTCAGAAAACCTCTACAGATACAGTGTGGTTGGCTTGGATACATCAGTACAACTACACAATCTTCTGTTAGTTATGATATATAATGACAAATAATTCCCTCTTGTTACTCCCTGCTGCTTCCCCAGTTTTCACAGTAGCTCTATATCAAACCTAACCTCACATGGGAGTCATAGACGTGGTCCAGGCATAGAACCAACAATGCACTTTCATAAAGAACCACAATTAGACTTGCCCTTTGACAAGGGATGTTCTGAAACTTTTTCAGATACAATGCAGCAATATAAAGGTTTGATTGTGGTCTTCAGGTCTTGTATGAATCATTTTTATAGCTACCATAACACTTGGTATCACTTAAACCCTGGCAAAGGATCATTCATTTTACAACAAGAAAACAAGCACATCCACGCAAGCCAGGAGGTGATGAATAGAACTCATTTGATCCTGTGGTTGCATTACGGTAATATTTCACATAGTGTGTTGTATACACAAAGCTTAAAAGTAACAATAATTTAAACTACATGTCACCCTCTGCCGCCCTAGTTAACAAATTCAAAGTACACTCCCGCACACACGTGGCAAACACACACACACCACACTTTTGTTCTTGAAAAGTGGAGCAGTTTTTCTGAGGCCTGCCTCAGCATTGATGTGAGTGTTACTGTGAAACGTGATGCATTGAAAAGGTAAGCATGCTTCTCCTCAGATGCTCTCCTTGCCTCAGGCAGTTTGACCTATTTGGAGAGAAAAAATTTTTATTTTATTTCACAGGACCTAGTTTTCTTTTTCCAACAGTTTAGATGACTTCAGTTTATTGGTTCCCGGAGGGAGGATCCTTTTTAATATTCGCTTCGCTTACATAAGCAAATTTTCACCAAAGGCTTCTCCCTCAGCAAGCTTGTAAACAAACCATGAACTGATAATGTGCTGAAGGGGGTTGCATGCAAACAGCTACTTGCCATTTTAAACAATATAGTGCCAAACCTGTACTGAATCTGGTAATGTAGTACACCTACAAGCTGGAGCAGAAGG
This sequence comes from Hucho hucho, assembly GCA_003317085.1. Lineage (NCBI taxonomy): Eukaryota > Metazoa > Chordata > Actinopteri > Salmoniformes > Salmonidae > Hucho > Hucho hucho. The sequence continues at coordinate 358,538 of QNTS01001177.1, forward strand.
ATATAGCCAGCCTCTCACGATGAATCAGTGTTTTTCATCAACATTATGGATGAGTTGCATTTGAACAACACTAAATTAAACGTTAGTAATAACAGGTGGTGACTTATCATACCATTCATTATACTAATAATATGCTGTGCTTTGTTTGTGAAAAAAACAGCCAAGTCTTTTCTATTACACCATATTTTCCCTGTGCACTGGGCACAGACCAGATCAAAGTCTGTTCAACGTCATTTAATTGAAGTTCTGTGGAAACAACGTTGATTCAACAATGTGTGCCCAGTGGTGGGTGGTGTCTGATAGAACCAAGCCACCCGGCGCTTTGTGAAGAGAATAAAATATGTTGATGTTATCTCCATTACTCAATGACAGATTGACTGCAATCTTCTCTATCTTCATTATGCATTCACCTACGGATGGATGGACAGAGAGAGTGGAGCCAAAGTGCTCTGCTTTCATTGGACCACTCGTCGTCACCAGCATAATTATGCTAATATACTTTAATCGGATGCCACTCTTTCCTCTTTTTAACATTTTAAAATGCTTTCCAATGAGAAGTCAGATGGAGTAAGTTAGAGGAGAGGAAGAGGACGGTAGAAGCTGCGTTGTGTGCGTGGGTCATTATTTCTGAGTTGCTGATCTCAACGGATGAGTTAACCTCTCAGCAATGACTGGAAGAATTTTACAAGTATCCTGTTGGAAGCATTCCAAAACAGACCTGAGTTCAAATCGTATTTGTTTTCTTTTTAAGAAATGAGGACTTTTTAAGGTTTGATTGAGCCTGCCTGGAGTACCAGTTGGGGAGTGTCTTGACTATCATTAAGTGCAAAAGTGTTCTATTTCAAATCAATTCTCTAGGTTTACATTATTATGTGATTAAACTAATAATGTAAACATTAAATAACTAGGAATTCGGGGCACCACGGGAAAATGTTGTTACAGAGTTACTATTTTCCGAAAATAACTCTTAGGATATATTTATATCTTATCAAAACTGTCGCTTATTAATACATTTTACCTTGATCAGTCTCATTCTTGAATGTCGTAATTACTTGATGAATCATCCATACACAAATTGGCTCAATTATTTATTTACTAGCTAATTAAACAATTACAGAATATATAAAACATCCTAACATTATACAGTAAATACCGTCCCTAGAGGACTTAGCAAAACATGACAGTTATAACACGATAGATACAGAGAGAAAGGGGGGGGGGGGGATACAAAGGAAAACGGCTCTAGGACAATTGGGAAGCTAAACTCACAGAAATAAAAATACATATGCCACTAATAAATCACTCATTCGGAAAAGTAATGCAATGCATTTACGTCAAGCTGGCTTCAATAGTTGGTCGATGAGGTAAGAATCTGTTTTGCCCAGTAGAGATCGCCATTGTCCTTTGTATTCTTCCGGGTCGTAGTGGTGTGACAGGTTCATCTCACTTTATAGATGCTTCCGCTTTGTCGTCAGTGGTCTCGGACTAGACTTGCATACATTTTCAGCTGCAGATTGATATAGGCTGTAGTCTAGGATTCACTTCTTCTTTCGTGATCAATAGTTCAGAGTACATACCATTTCCAGCCGTGTAGCTCCACGCCATCTGGTCTTTTGGTAGAGTTATAGTTTCAAACCATTTGTAACACCCGGCTTACACCGTGTGTAGACTGGCCTAATAGAAATTCAACCATTTAAAACGTGTGGCGCAAGCTCTCATGTTCTTTCTGGACTTAGAAATTCAACCATTTGCAACCTTATCATAGATTGTGGTTTGCGTGGTCTGGTGTGAATTGCGTCAATGTGGATTTTATACTTGGGTAGAAAAGGGGCCGTCTCATTATGTTTGTGCCCACCTGGGCGTGGCTACTGACTGTGCATAAGTTACCATAAAACAACCAATTCTCATTGAGAAGACTAAATCACATTGTTATCTTTTCAAAAGTATTCATAAACTTATTCATCCATCTTAGAAAACATTCAGAAGTAAACCTGATAGCTGGGAAATGTACACTTTAACCTGTTTGGGCTAGGGGGCAGTGTTCGGAAGTAAGGAGAGACTGACATGCCCAAAGTAAACTGCCTGTTACTCAGGCCCAGACGCTAGGATATGCATATAATGGTAGTATTGGATAGAAAACACCCTGAAGTTTCTAAAACTGTTAACATAATGTCTGTGAGTACAACAGAACTGATATGGCAGGCAAAAATCCATCAGAAAAAAAAGAAATTGAGCTCCCTGTCCATTCTCATCTTTCCCTTTTGAACAATGAAAAGAATAGCTCCCAGATTGCAGTACCTATGGCTTCCACTGGATGTCAACAGCCTTTAGACAAGGTTTCAGGCTTTTATTTTGAAAAAGGAAGAAGTAGTTTAAGGAAATCCAGGTGTCCCTCATTCTTGCTGTAGTCTTGTGGCGCCCCTGACTGAGGGCGCGCTCTTCATTATTTATCTCCGGTATTGAACATAATACATTCCATCTTACATTTTATCGTTCATTTTCATATTAGGGTACCTGAGGATTGATTAGAAACGTTGTTTGGCTTGTTTAGACTAAGTTTATCGGTACATTTTTTAGGTTTCCTGTGGCTGTATGTTGAAAGAGTGGAACGGGTGGATTACTGAACAAAACGCGCCAAAAACAAATCAAATACCAGTTAAAATGCATCCTTAGCTATCCTTTTATGAATATTAGCGATAATATTTCACTCGGATGGTCACCTATACCTTATATAAGTAAAATAAAGTGGTGCGCGCCAGCCAGACTCACGCCCGAGAAAACTTGAAAATTTCAGGTCCCCATGCCATTTCCTGTACCTATTTGTTGTGTTTACTCCAATCTCCCTGAGTCTTTGTATATAGACTGCTGACATCTAGTGGAAGCCATAGGTACTGCAGTCTCAGTCCTGGTAACAAATGGATTCAATAGAGAGTGTGTCTAACAGAGCCAAAGGTCACCAGAAACTGATTTCCGGATGGTTTTTTCTCGCTCAATGAGTTCTGTTATACTCACAGACATTATGTTAACACTTTTAGAAAATTCAGTGTTTCCTATCCAATAGTACTAATTATGTGCATATCCTATTTTCTGAGCCTGAGTGCCAGGCATTTTGCTTTGGGCCCACCAGACTCTCCAAAACCGTCACCTCACCTGCCGCTCCCTAAGAAGTTAAAAGATAATTCATAAAAATTCAAATAACTTCACAGATCTTAATTGTAAAGGGTTTAAACACTGTTTCCCAATCTTGTTCAATGAACCATGAACAAGTAATGAACATGCACCTGTGGAACGGTCGTTAAGACACTAACAGGTTACAGACGGTAGGCAATTAAGGTCACAGTTATGAAAACTTAGGACACTGAAGAGGCTATTCTACTGACTGAAAAACACCAAAAGAAAGATGCCCAGGGTCCCTGCTCATCTGGGTGAACGTGCCTTAGGCATGCTGCAAGGAGGCATGAGGACAGCAGATGTGGCCAGGGCAATAAAATGCAATGTCCGTACTGTGAGACGCCTAAGACAGAGCTACAGGGAGACAGGACGGACAGCTGATCATCCTTGCAGTGGCAGACCACGTGTAACAACACCTGCACAGGATCGGTACAACCGAACATCACACCTGCGGGACAGGTACAGGATGGCAACAACAACTGCCCGAGTTACTCCAGGAACACAAAATCCCTCCATCAGTGCTCAGACTGTCCACAATAGGCTGAGAGGCTGGACTGAGGGCTTGTAGGCCTGTTGTAAGGTAGATCCTCACCAGACATCACTGACAACAATGTCGCCTATGGGCACAAACCCACCGTCGCTGGACCAGACAGGACTGGCAGTGCTCTTCACTGACAAGTCACGGTTTTGTCTCACCAGGGGTGATGGTCGGATTCGCGTTTAACGTTGAAAGAATGAGCGTTACACTGAGGCATGTACTCTGGAGCGGGATCAATTTGGAGGTTGAGGGTCCGTCATGGTCTGGGTCGGTGTGTCACAGCATCATTGGACTGAGCTTGTTGTCATTTCATGCAATCTCAATGCTGTGCGTTACATGGAAGACATCCTCCTCCCTCACGTGGTACCCTTCCTGCAGGCTCATCCTGACATGACCCTTCAGCATGACAATGCCACCAGCCATACTGCTCGTTCTTTGCATGATTTTCTGCAAGACAGGAATGTCAGTGTTCTGCCATGGCCAGCGAAGAGCCCGGATCTCAATCCCATTGAGCACGTCTGGGACCTGTTGGATCGGAGGGTGAGGGCTAGGGCCAAATCCCCACCAGAAATGTCTAGGGAACTTGCAGGTGCCTTGGTGGAAGACTGGGGTAACATCTCACAGCAACAACTGGCAAATCTGGTGCAGTCCATGAGGAGGAGATGCACTGCAGTACTTAATGCAGCAGTCAGATACTGACTGTTACTTTTGATTTTGAACCCCCCTTTGTTCAGGGACACATTATTCCATTTCTGTTAGTCACATGTCTGTGGATCTTGTTCAGTTTATGTCTCAGTTGTTGAATCTTATGTTTACACATGTTAAGTTTGTTGGAAATAAACGCAGTTGACAGTGAGAGGACGTTTCTTTTTTTGCTGAGTTTACATCTTATATAAGTGAAGATGGCACGACAAAACCTATTCCACTTCAGGTTTGCAATGGGTCCTCAGATCCTCAAAAGGATCTACAGAGGGTAGTGCGAACAGCCCAGTACATCACTGGGGAAAAGCTTCCAGCCATCCAGGACCTCTACACCAGGGAGTGTCAGAAGAAGGCCCTAAAAATTGTCAAAGACTTCAGCCACCCTAGTCATAGACTGTTCTCTCTGCTATCTCATGGAAAGCGGTACCGGAGCACCAAGTTTAGGTCCAAGAGGCTTCTAAACAGCTTCTACCCCCAAGTCATAAGAGTCCTGAACATCTAATCAAATGGCTACCCAGACTATTTGCATTGCCCCCACCCTCCTATTTTACACCACTGCTACTCTCTGGTGTTATCATCTGTGCATAGTCACTTAAATAACTCTACCTACAGTGGATCCTTCTTTAAAAGTTGCGAGCTTGCACCGCGGAACTTAGAAGTAGCCAGCGTCACGGCTTCATTGCTCCAGACCACCACAAGGGGGAGTTAGAGCACTCATTATGCATTTGGGTCCCAAGGTTTTTATATGACCAATCATATCGAGCAATCATATCGAGTGGTTCCAATGATGAATTTGACACGAGCCACCCGTCCCTAGGTGAAGATGGCTGACAAAACATTATGGTGGAACCAAATGTCAGTAGTTATAACATCATAACGAGTCAAGCAAAAAAAAAATGCAATTGAGAGGAATATGTTAGATAATGTAGAGACAAACGTTTGTGCATATTTTTTTGTCACAAAGTTAATTTACCAAGTTATCTGACTAGCTAGCTAGTGTTAAGACAGGAGGATGAATTTGTAATTCGTGTTGTTTAATGTTTTAGGGACTCCTGAGAAAACCAGCAAACCAGGCTGTCGTCTTGTGAAACAGTGGATGCAACAAATCTTGCTAGCTAAAGCATTTACTGCAAATTGAATGTACAATTGTGTAAGCTTGCTTTGCAATGCAGCTGAAGTAACATAGCTAGCTAACTATTTACTTGCTTATTGTGTAGTGGAGGATAAAAATAACTGTATGCCCATGGATGTGTAGTTAGCTACAGTATGTAGCCAATCTGTGTATGGACCCTAAAATGTTAGGTTCTGAACTAATATTCATACCAATCTATGAACCTCAGCTATCATAGTTGTTGTATCAACTTCCAGTCTGAATGGCATTAATGAAGCCTATTGTTACGTTCCCCAGTTTCTGTGATGTGGGTTTGTGTATATGTATGTGTATTTCAGGAAATGGCTTCCTGGAATCCCCCAAGCAGCTGATCGGTCGGCCCCAGTGCAGATTGGAGCTCTGATCCCGCCTTCTCGTTAGGGGATACATCTGTTGGCAATTAGACTCCTTCTGCAGCTTTATAAACCAGTTTTCCTTTGCTAGAAGAGAGAGAGCTTCTTGGTATGTCCTGTGTTGGTTGTTGCTCAGAGGTATAACTTGTTGCCAGTATTTTGTAGCCGGTCCTGCTAACTTCTTAGGGATACAATCCCGTGAACAGGATCGATTTTGACAACGTCCGGTGAAATGCAGAGCGCCAAATTCAAATTACAAAAATACTCATTTTAAACATTAATGAAAATACAAGTGTTGCACTCTGTGCCAAGATTCTAAGCTTTTGAAATCTCACAGCTTTGTCAGATTTCAAAAAGGCTTTAAGGCGAAAGCATAACATTTGATTGTCTAAGGACAGCGCCCTGCATATTTTCAGCATTAGCATAATAACATAACCAGCACGGGTGTCACAAAACTCATAAAAAGCTATAAAATAAATTGCTTACCTTTGAAGGTCTTCTTCTGATGGCAATCCGAAGGGTCCAAGCAAGACAATAAATGTTCCTTTTGTTCAAAAAAGTCCCTCTTTATATCCATAAAGGTCTGTTTGGTTGGCGCGTTTTATTCAGTAATCCACCTGCCCAAAGGCGTTCATCCATGCAGACAAACAATATCCCAACAGTAGTCAAACAGTGTTTCTAATCAGATACCCTAAAATGAGTATAAACAATAATATTTCAGACGGAATGTAGCCTGTTGAATAGAAGAGAAAAAGAGCTAAGAACGCGCTCACTGTTACGCGCTCAATCCATAAAAGGACACTTGACGAGACCTCAGGAAAAACATTTCTTACTCCATGGTTATTCAAGATAAAAGCTTGAAACCTTTTCTAAAGACTGGTGACGTCTAGTGGAAGCCATAGGAACTGCAATCTGGAAGTTAAAATTCAATGGTTTGAATAGGATGTCAATTGAAAACAGTGTGACATGACAGATTCAGATTTTCCGGATGGATTTTGCTCGGGTTTTCGCTTGCCATATCAGTTCTATTATTTTAACAGTTTTAGAAACTTCAGTGTTTTCTATCCAAAGCTACTAATTATATGCATATCCTAGCTTCTGGGCCTGAGTAACAGGCAATTTACTTTGGGGACGTTTTTCATCCGAACTTCAAAATACTGCCCCCTAGCCCAAACAGGCTAAGGTATGTGTATGACCAAAGGACTGTGTTTGTGATTATTCTGTTTTTGTTCCCAGGGGGGAAGGGGAAGACACCTTGGGAGTGCTTAGGCAAGAGGCCTTCGGGCATACATATACCCGTAGTATGTACTTTGTCTATGCACACTAGGTAAGACCTGGGCGGACAACGCCCTCTATTTTGGTTAGGGCGGAAGGTGGCGTTAAGTTTAGGTAAGTAGTGGGTGGGTAGGTAGGTAAGGTAGGAGAGGGGGCTCTTTAACTTTTACTTTCTTTGCTTTGGTTCCGTCCAGCCCCTTTTCTCCAAATTACCGTGTGAAGGAATAATACATTCGCTGTAAACGGTAACATTCTCTGCCTCAGTCATCCTTACCCGCACCTGCAATCGCATACCTCTTTCACTCCACGGGGAGTTGAGTGTAGCAGGGTGTTGTGTTCCCTCCTCCAAGAGGCGTGCATAACACTATGGATAGAGTAGAATATAATAACTTTATTGTGCCAAGGATGCAAGTCCTATATACACATGTACTGTAGTTATTACCACACATGAGATTCCCACATTGTAGCCTGTACATTGACTATATTCACTGATCATGTACTATTCCTTGGCAAATAAAGGTGCGGTTCAGGTTTGAATCTCTGAGGCATTATTCTTCAGTCATACCAAACTCCATTATTTGAATGATGCTTTGTCTGCATGTACATACTACAATTATACACTTCAAGAGCGTTTACCACTCCTTCTCCTGGGACATCAATGATTACACATTGCAACTATGCAATTGACTAGAAACATGATTTAAGTAAAGGCTGATTTTTCATCATAATCATCAGGCGGTGAAGTGCAAATATACAGAAAAAAAACTATGCATATCTAACTCCCTTCATCTGCATTAATCTGAGGCCACAGGATAGTATTTCAATGAGATACTTAATTTCAGCCAGTGGAGAATGTGAAACGCTTTATTGAAAGTTCATTATCCAGGTGTTATAAATACATAATACATGCATAATAATTATGATAATTGTAATATTATAAATACAAGTTCAATCTGTACTTTAATGCACATATGGTGTGCATTATAAAACGAGGAAGAAAGACGAGGTGGGGAGAGAGGTGTAGAAGAGAGAAAGAGGTAAAAACAGCGGCAGACAGCATATGATTCATGAATTACAGTGCTACCCTAATGTTCTCTCAGTTCATCAAATTTGTGGTGTCTCCTAACCAGCCTTGGGCCCCCAGTTGGCCCGAAGGTTATCTTAAGACCGGGTGAGTTGGCGATGACGGGACTGGCTTCCTCTCTCACATCAAAACATACCTGCAGACACGAGACAGATGTATAGAGCCTTGTTTTTTTATTCTAACATGGTCAGTCATCATAATCATCAGGCGGTGAAGTGCAAAACTGAACTTTAACTCTGGGACTACAACATCTCTGTCTGTATTTCAATGTAAAGCATCTCTTTTAAGAATACTTCCTGTAGACACGACCAAGTGACCTCTCACCTATGATCATGCTGTGCCCTCTGTGTCAGCCAGTTCAGATGCGGGAGGGGTTCACCAAAACAGCTGATATAACCTAGAGGATTTAGGGAGAAGGGGGAGAGGGATGAAGTGAAGAAGAGAGACTTATGATGTGTGGTCTCACCTGGTGTCCACACTAAGTGGCTACAGAGTACTTTATGTTGAAAAACAGACACATGAGGACAAACAATAGAAGATACTGTATGTGACGCAGACACCGATCGGAGTGTACCTGAAACATTTAAATATAGTGGGCTATGTGTCTCACCACTTGGTTATTGCAAGGCTAACCCCCAGGGAAATCATGACTTGGCAGCAACAGATAGTCCAGTGAAAAAGGCTGTGTTTAAGTGGTGTAAATCTGAAAATTAGAAGGGTTTTTTAATTAATGCATGTGAGACAGGTTCCATGTACAACAAGACAGGCAGAGATGAAGAGAGAAAAAGAACACAGAACAGTTTAATTACCTCTGGTTATGGACACTTTTGCCAGAAATAAAGCTTCCACAGCCTGTTCCTCGGACAGTGAACATCTGGCAATATCTACATTTTCGACTCCTTGGTCAGCTCGCTCTCTGAAAGTAAAGAAAATAGCTTATTTTTGTAGATATGAAAACAATAACTGAGATATGACCGTTCATTCTAAAGCAGCAGATGTCATTTTCAGGATACGTCAATACAGCACAGGAAGCTTAACATCAGACTGGTATTGTGGTTGTTCATTAGGTGATGGGAAATATGTAATGATACCTGCACCATCTACACGCTGCAGACTCCCTAACTCTTCATGACAGACATATTGTGTTCTTTCATCCTTCTTTAAAAAAAAAGCTAACCGTTACACTGTCATGAAATATGATTATATATCGTCTATGAAACAAATATGACATGGCCTGCTTATGGGTTGCCATGAAAGAAAGTTAGATTCATTCAACTGAAAATGGCGAGAACAGGCGTTCGTAGCTAAATGCTTTTGGTTAGCTTGAGAATAATAAATGCATGATTTATCATTCTATGGTATGTATGTATGTAATATAGTAGAATGTTATGAACCGACACTGAATCGTAAGAGCTAACTACTAGCTATGTAAAAGTTGGATGGAAGAACGCCCAGTGCTGCTTACCTGAGATGCCATCATCACACAGTCCTTCTTCATAGGTGTCCGCTATGACTTCCTTTGTGTTGCTTTCAGAACAATTATTTTTGATTGAAAATAAAAAAAAGTTTTGCTTTTGACAAAAAAAGACACAAATGTACCTCCGTAGCATATAACAATTTGCCTGTGAATAACCACACCTTCATACAAACGTGCTACTCTATGCATAATTCTTGACGCACAACCGAAGATGCTGCCATATCCTACCAGCACGCCCACAAGCGAGCAAGAATGATGACGCGTGGAAGAGGAAAAGGAACGAGATTGGAACAACAACGATTTGTTGCAAGTTGGGGAGGAGGGCTAATAGCTGAACAATAGACTATTCAACCTTTACTAAAGAATAGTCTAATAGCTGAGCTAGGTGTTTAACTTCTTTGGGAGCAGCGCACGAGGTGACCGTTTTGGAGAGCCTGGCGTGCCCAAAGTAAAATGCCTCCCATTCAGGCCCAGAAAATAGGATATGCACATATTTAGTACCATTGGATAGGAAACACTCTGAATTTTCTAAAAGTGTTAACATTTTGCCTGTGAACAGAACGGATATGGCAGGGGAAACACCGAGGAATTTCTGTCCTGGAAAAAGTGGTTTTGACACATTGCCTCATTTAGAGCCCCTCCCTTATGAAAATGCGCCCCACCGCTCCCTAAGAAGTAAAAAAAAAAACTTCTATCACAGACCAGATTTGCCCTAATGACCAAGGGGTAGCTTGCTACTCAATGTAATAAATAATGACTTTTCAAAAAGTTACCTTACATGTTATTTTGGCTGACAATTTGTTAGCTACCCTGTCCTTACGAACTGTTATGCGGAGCAACACAGGGGAACCCAGACCAGGAAACAGAGATGAATGAACCAAGGATTTACTGTAACACAGGGAGATATGGAGTGCAGATCCGGGGAAGCTTGGATGATTTGTAGGAAACCAGATGTGGAGGCTGAGGTTGGAGTGTGCTGGGATGGGACAGGGTAAACGGGTCCGGAGGGGAGGGGAGGGGAGGGGAATCCAAGGGAGTGGTGGTGTGGTGAGTCCAGAACAGGGTATCAGGGTGGTGAGATGTGAACAGGAGACAGGAGCCAGAGTCAGGGTGGCAAAACTGCAGTGAGAGGTTAAAACCTCTTAGGGATCATTGGGGCACTAGCGCCCCGTTCCCAACACTACCCGGTGAAATGTAAGGCGGCAAATTCAAAATCCAAAAGTTGAATTATTAAACATTCATCAATATACAAGTGTTTCATAGTCATCAAAAGCTCTGAGTCTTGGCAATATCACAGCGTTGTCAGATTTCAAAAAGGCTTTACGGCGGAAGCACAACATTTTATTGTTTGAGGATAGCACCTCTCATATTTATGTATTAGCATGAATTCATATCCAGCACGGGTCACACAAAACACATATAAGAGCTAAAATAAATCACTTACCTTTTGAAGATCTTCTGCTGAGGGCATCCCAAGTGTCCAACCAAGACAATCCATGGTTATTTTGTTAGAAAAAGTCATTTATTATATCCATAAATCTCAGTTTGGTTGGCGCGTTATGTTCAGAAAATCCACCGTCGAGTCGCCCGGTTTACAGTGAAGACAAAGCGTTCAAATTATACCTATCAACTTTGCCCAAACAAATCAAACATCACTTATAATGTATCCTTAGGTATACTTTTACGAATATTAACGATTATATTTTACACAGATGATATCCTAAACGATATAAAAGGAAAATAAAGAGGAGCGTGCTCACGGTCTCGCGCCCAGGAAAAGTTATTGACATCCGGGGTTCTTTCACCAATTCTTCTTCTATTCAGTTCTGTTCAATGATAAAGCCTTGTCTAAAGACTGTTGACATCTAGTGGAAGCCATAGGTACTGCAACCTGGGAGCTGTTTTACATGGATTTCAATAGGAAGCCTATCAAACTGAGGAAATGTCACAAAAAAAAAGATTCTGGGCAGAAATTCCTCGGGTTTTCGCCTGCTATATCAGTTCTGTTATACTCACAGACATTATTTTAACAGTTTTAGAAACTTCAGAGTGTTTCCTATCCAATAGTACTAATTATGTGCATATCCTAGTTTCTGGGCCTGAGTGGCAGGCATTTTACTTTGGGCATGCCAGACTCTCCAAAACCATCACCTCTGCTGCCGCTTCCTAAGAAGCTAATGAAGGTAAACAATTTAGAATCCTCCAATCCTGTAGTCTACTCCCGACCGTGACATTGTACAGCGCCATATTTTCCATTCCATACTAACGGAAACCCTGAGGGTTTTGTTTTTTGCTTTTCTCTGAATAGAGAAGCCATAATATTAATCAAATTAATCAAGCCAAATTTCGTAAAATCAATCCCATATACTATGTTATTACAAAAAAGGTTTTAAATTCTCTGGTAATGCCGATACGGAATACTATCAAATGCTTCTCAAAGATGCCCTCTGGTGGTCAAACTAGCAATAACTTGCATTAACAGAAAAAATGGCTGACAATTGAATGACGTGCCACAGAATTCTGTGGCAGCACGCAAGGTGTGCCGCAGTATGACGCTACTTTTAAAGGAGGAACCAGTGTGCATGTACATATTACCTCAATTACCTCGACTAACCGGTGCCCCTGCACATTGACTCTATACCGGTACCCCCCTGTATATGGTCTCGCTATTGTTATTTTACTGCTGCTCTTTAATTACTTGTTACTTTTATTTCTTATTCTTATTTGAACTGCATTGTTGGTTAGAGGCTCGTACGTAAGCATTTTACTGTAAGGTATACACCTGTTGTATTCGGCGTATGTGAATGAATTTGACAGCTGGGTAACGTTCACTTAAGAGATAAAGTTACGTTGTCCTACTGTCTTTCATGATGTCACAAAATTACACAAAATCGACATAGTCGTTTTGGACCCCCCCCCCCCAACCGTTTGCCACATCCTCTATGTTGGAAATATATTATTCATTCATTGTAGGATGTTGGAGGTTTGGTGGGAAGGGTCTTTGTGTTAATAAAGGCTCTTTCTGCATGTCCGGGGGAGAGAGAGTCTCTGCCAGGAATTTATGACTTGTCGTAAAGTCACAAAACTGCCCCCGGACATAAAACTGGGGGATTGTTCACATCTCTGCCTAGCCGATCCACTGAAAGGGGCGAGCGTCATGACAGGAGGATTTACTACTTTTGGGACTATCCGATTATTTCTAATGTGCCAGGCAAGCTCAATCAAGCACAGCTGGAGTATTTGAAAGAAAACAAATACTATCTGAACACAGGTCTGTTCCAAAGCACTCCCCATCCAATGATGATATGTTAAAAGCAAGTAGAGACCTCTTTATCGAAGAGAGTCAGTAACAAATTGCCATAAGATGCCAAAATTCGAAGATAATTATCAGACTTTGTCTACCAAGAGAGACAAAGACATTTCATGGTTATAGTTTGTAACAATTTCTTAGCAGGCATGTGAGACAGCATGGGAGGGGGCGGTAGTGGAGCATCAGTGTGTGTAGCATTGTCAGTGTGTGTGGGTTGTCCGTCTGAGTGGGTTGAATGTCACCCAGCAGGAAAGAAAATAATTACTCTGTGGCATGGGCATCCGTTTAACACAAAATATTCACCAAGGGGAAAAAAAAACATGTCAAAATCAAGCCAATTCCTCAGATACAACCTTTGTCCTCATGTGAGCTACAGTGGTAAATCGACCAATCACGACGGCTGTAGAAAATGATATCTTCAGTGAAAGAGTGCAGACACTGAGACAAAGAGGCAGGAATATCAGACTACTGATGACAACATTTTTGAGGAATGGGAGTGTGCACTATATCCAGAGCATGCTGCTTTGCCTGGGACTGTAGAGGTCTGGCGGTGTTTGGTGGAGACATGAGGACCAGCCAGTCCTGTGGCTTTGGTATGAGAGGCTCTGCCAGAGACCAAGGCCACCCAGATACAGTGGCAAGAAAAAGTATGTGAACCCTTTGGAATTACCTGGATTTCTGCGTAAATTCTACATAAAATTTGATCTGATCTTCATCTAAGTCACAACAATAGACCAACTCAGTGTGCTTAAACTAATAACACACAAATTATTGTATTTTTCTTGTCTATATTGAATACATAATTTAAACATTCACAGTGTATGTTGGAAAAAGGAGTCAGGAATCAACTAACCTGGAGTCGAATAAATGAGACGAGATTGGAGATTTTGGTTAGAGTGGCCCTGCCCCATAAAAAACACTCACAAAATTTGAGTTTGCTATTCACAAGAAGCATTGCCTGATGTGAACCATGCTACAAAAACAAAGGGATCTCAGAATACTCAAGATTAAGAAATGTTGCCTTGCATGATCTCGAAAGGGTTACAAAAGTATCTCTAAAAACAAATAGTCTATTAATTGAGAAATTTCAGCACTGTTGCTACTCTCCCTAGGAGTGGCTGTCCTGCAAAGATGACTGCAAGAGCACAGCGCAGAATTCTCATTGAGGTTAAGAGGAATCCTACAGTGTCAGCTAAATACTTACAGAAATATCTGGAAGATGCTAACATCTCTGTTGACGAGTCTACAATACGTAAAACACTAAACAAGAATGGTGTTCATGGGAGGACACCATGGAAGAAGCCACTGCTGTCCAAAAAAAGCATTACTGCAAATCTGAAGTTCGCATAAGAGCACCTGGATGTTCCCGCAGTGCTCCTGGCAAAATATTATGTAGACAGATGAAACTAAAGTTGAGTTGTTAGGAAGGAACACTGTGTGGAGAAAAAGCACAGCACACCAATATCAAAACCTTATCCCAACTGTAAACTATGGTGGAGGGAGCATCATGGTTTGGGCCTGCTTTGCTGCCTCAGGGCCTGGATAGCTTGCTATCATCGATGGAAAAATGAATTCCCAAGTTGATCTAGACATTTTGCAGGAGAATGTCTGTCCACCAATAGAAGCTCAACAGAAGTTAGGTGATGCAACAGGACAACAACCCAAAAGACAGAAGTAAATCAACAACAGAATGGCTTGAACAGAAGAAAATGTGCCTTCTGGAGTGGCCCAGTCAGTCCTAACCTCAAACCGATTGAGATGCTATGGCATGACCTCAAGAGAGCGGTTCGCACCTCACATACTTTTTCCAACCTGCACTGTGAATGTTTACATGGTGTGTTCATTAAATACATGAAACATTATAATTGTTTGTGTGTTACTAGACTAAAGCAGACTGTGTTTGCCTATTGGTGTGACTTAGATGAAGATCAGATCAAATTTTATGACCAGGTAATTCTAAAGGGTTCACATACTTTTTCTTGCCACTGTACATGCACTCACACACAAACACACGCATTGGAATCTCTTCGGTTTAGAGTACAAAGGTCTTGAGCACCTATCGATCCCCGACCACTCTACTCTGGGTTTCCTTACAGCAACAAAGGCAGAGAGCACTTCTAACTGATAGGAAAAACAGCTCACCTTGGTTATGTCCTTTCATTACAACTGGTAGGCACTGCAAAAGGTTATGAAGTTGGACAGAAGAAGAGCACCATGCAAACACACACACACACAGGTTTGTTGCACCTGCCAAGCACATCAGCTTCAAAATTCCGACAGAGGATCCGTGGGCCCTGAATATTCCATCACAGAATTCCACGGGCACCACTGTGGGCACCAGGAATGAGAAACACTAACCTTGCAAAATAAATCATAACCAACTAATTTTACTGACGGAATGTTTGGCAAGACCACATTTCCCACAAAAACTTTTGCTTGTGTTCTCAGATGCTTCTTTTGGCCACAATCAATTAACACCATTTGACACATCCAGCAAGTGTCACTCTGAAGTGCAACCACATTATGAACGCTTGTGGAAAGGGTCAGTCAAATAGTGATCTCGCATTGCCATACCTCCAAAATCATGTAGTTGTCACGCGTTCCTTGGAGGTCTGAAGAATTTTGTATTACAAAGACGGTTTGAATGGTTAAGATTTTGATTGGAGGTTACATTTCAAGAAACCTCCCCCCACACATGCGTAGAAGGGGTGTTGTGTGTTATGTGCGTCACTGTTTTCCGTTCAGGTAGTTGATGCCTATGCTAGTTTCAAGTGCGGCCGACAGTGGATTATGCTGGTAAAGTCAAACGTCACAACACGTTCTAAACCTCTCTGGTGACAGACTTTTTTTCTTGTCTCCATTCGTCCAGATGACTGCTGGCTGCGCTTTGCTACCCCCGAAAATATTGTGAAGATTGCTCATTATTTGGTTTTTGTAAAGACCGAAAAAACTTAGGCAGTGACATTAAAGGAGGGTGAAATTGCAGCTCCTGGTGTCAGGAAAGGGAGAGTGCAGGCTATTCGATAGGACAGTTCATTGATAATCAAGTGTGCTATTGCTGGGCTGGAATAGAAGTCTGCTCACCCAGTGCATCAGGGATCAGTGGAACAAGGTTGGCCACCGCTGGTATGGAGTTTTTTATGATCACCTGAAATGATGCTTTAGTAATAATAGCCTACATGTTACTGCTCAGTTATCTATTGTTGTTGAGACGAAGATGTCTAATCTATACATACACTACCATTCAAAAGTTAGGGGTCACTTAGAAATGTCCTTGTTTTTGAAAGAAAACCAAATTTTTTGTCAGTTAAAATAACATGAAATTGATTAGACATTGTTAATGTTGTAAATGACTATTGTAGCTGGAAATGGCAGATTTTTTATTGAATATCTAGGCATACAGAGGCCAATTTTCAGCAACCATCACTCCTGTGTTCCAATAAAACGTTGTGTTAGCTAATCCAAGTTTATCATTTTAAAAGGCTAATTGATCATTAGAAAACCCTTTTGCAATTATGTTAGCACAGCTGAAAATTGTTGTCCTGGTTAAAGAAGCAATAAAACTGGCCTTCTTTAGACTAGTTGAGTATCTGGAGCATTTGATTTTTACTAGGATTAAATGTCAGGAATTGTGAAAAACTGAGTTGAAATGTATTTGGCTAAGGTGTATGTAAACCTCTGACTTCAAGTGTATGCCTATAAGGGTTGACATATAAAATTGTTTAGTGCAAATCTAACCCTTGTAATTTATGTACAGTATGATGATAATTAGGCTACATGAGATGAGCATTGCAGGTAACATTTTATGAGGTTCATTTTATATATATAGAAATGTTGCTTGTAAACTGATGCAGTTGTTCCCATAGATAGCCAGAACATGCTTGCTCTGTATATCTGACCCTGAATAAGCTAGCAACTGGGCTAACACAGCTAACCTTTTCGGTCAATAATCTGCTGTTTTTATTCAGATGTTTTTGGCTTGAAATGTAACTTACGAGTAGCTAGCTAGTTAGTTATGTATACCTACATAGCTTACAAGGTTAGCTGACTTTTCTAAAAATAAACCTGATTGTACTTAGCTACTTCTTGTCCCTCATGCTAGCCTTCACAGCCAAATATCACTTCAGAAACATCTAAATGTATAATATTGATATGGCCAGCATTGTAGATAATTTCTCTCCACTTGCTGCAGCTTTAGCTCATCTCGAAATAACAGAGAAATGCTGTGAAAACCCCCGTGTTGCAAACGTTCTAAAATGTTTCTTATAAACTGGGTAGTTCGAGCCCTGAATGCTGATTGGCCTAAAGCCGTGGTATATTAGATCATATACCTCGGGTATGACAAAAAAACATATTTTGCTGTTCAAATTACATTGGTAACCAGTTTCTAATGGCAATAAGGCACCTTGGGGGTTTGTAGTATATGACCAATATACCATGACTAACGGCTGTGTCCAGGCACTCCACGTTGCGTTGTGCTTAAGAATAGCCCTTAGCCATGGTATATCGGCCATAGACCACACCCCCTCATGCCTTATTGCTTAAGTCACCCACCAGTGCTTGTTTTGTTGACAATTTTTGTCCTCATGCACTGTTGCTCATATGGCACTAATTAGGTTAGCACCTTTGGAGCTCCGCCCAAGCAAGGAATTTAATTAGTTTGACGTGTTGTGAGGCGTCACTGATTTACACTGATTTCTGCCATGAAACTTTCCCAGGCTTCGCGTTTGGTTCGCAACGAGGCTAGTCAGTCATAAAATAAAATAACATGTTTTGGGTAACAGTGATGGCTTTGGGATCCAGGGACCACAAGAAAATACTAAAGAAAGCAATGCTGTATTATCCCCATCAATTATACAGCACAGTGAAATAAAACCCTATTAAACAAAAGGCTGTCCTGCTTCATAGGCACTGACATTCAAGCTTGACCAGGGTGATGTGAAAAATGTGCACTATTTTCACATGTAATGCCATTCTGGAATCCCAGGAATGCTGAAAAGAACTGTCGAGGTTCCTCCAGTTCCACTGCATAAGAAGTGAACAGAATATCCCTGTGATCTGTGTTTCTATGATTCCTAGAGAATACCTCTCTTAACCCATTGTGATACTCTTTTTGACCATGATAGAATCTGACAACCATCAGGAATATCCCATTCCACAGATGGTGTCACATTTTACATTGCTTTCCCATATGCCTTAGCCCAGGGATGGGCATCGTTGATGGGGTTGGGGGGCCACCAAAAATCAGCTCAGCATGAGAGGCCATAGTGGCTCGTAGGTCTGTGTACCCACATCCAGTCAGAGCCCCGAGTGAAATTTAGTTGCCCCCCCACACACACCTTACGAGCAAAATATTTTAGCCTCCCTCTTGACAGAGAAGAAGTGGAAGTTTTAGAGTTAATTTCCTGCAATTCTACAAATGCTGCCTTGGGGCTTAGAGAAGATTTTGCAGTTTTAAAGCAAGTTTGCTGCAATTCTACAAATTTCATGGAATTCTTTTCATTTTGCCATGGGGCGGAGAGAAAAATGTGCAGTTGTACAGCTCATTTCCTGCAATTCTACACATTTTGCCATAGGGATAGAAATATTAGCAGTTTTCAAAATAAAATTGTATTTGTCATGTGAGTGTAGCAAAATGCTTGTGCTTCTAGTTCCGAACATGCAGTAGTGTCTAACAAGTAATCTAACAATTTCACAACAACTACCTTATTTATACGCACAGTGTAAGGGAATGAATACGAGTATGTACAGTGGGGCAAAAAAGTATTTAGTCAGCCACCAATTGTGCAAGTTCTCTCACTTAAAAAGATGAGAGAGGCCTGTAATTTTCATCATAGGTACACTTCAACTATGACAGACAAAATGAGGAAAAAAAATCCAGAAAATCACATTGTAGGATTTTTAATGAATTTATTTGCAAATTATGGTGGAAAATAAGTATTTGGTCA
>QNTS01001178.1:9843-35617 GCA_003317085.1 Hucho hucho
CTCACTTGTCACCCCCAAAGCCAATTCCTCTTTTGGCCGCCTTTCCTTCCAGTTCTCTGCTGCTAATGGCTGGAACGAACTACAAAAATCGTTGAAACTGGAGACACTTATCTCCCTCACTAGTTTTAAGCACCAGCTGTCAGAGCAGCTCACAGATCACTGCACCTGTACATAGCCCAACCAACTACCTCATCCCCTACCATAGTCATTTATTTATCTTGCTCCTTTGCACCCCAGTATTTTTACTTTGCACATTCATCTACTGCACATTTACCATTCCAGTGTTAAATTGCTATACTGTAGTTACTTTGCCACCATGGCCTATTTATTGCCTTATGTTCCTTATCCTACCTCATTTGCACACATTGTATATAGATTAGTTTTTTTCCCTACTGTATTATTGACTGAGTGTTTGTTTACTCCAATGTGTAACTATGTGTTGTTATATGTGTTGAACTGCTTTGCTTTATCTTGGCCAGGTCGCAGTTGTAAATGAGAACTTGTTCTCAACTTGCCTACCTGGTTAAATAAAGGTGAAATAAAAAATTAAATAAATAAAAAATGTGACAGTGTTTGCTGCAGTGGGACCCTATTGGGGCTAAAATGCCATCCCTGTCCCTGTCTTATGACCCCCAGTAATCCCAATAAGATGGCAGTCTTGTGGCCTGGGGGGTCTAGCGGTAATGACACAACCTTTGGCACACATGTCTATGTTGTCAGAATAGGTTTGAACCCTGCCTTTTCCTCTCTATTTGTTCAATAAAAGATGTCAGTCTTACTTCCAGTGCAAAGAAACGGTCTCTTCAGAGAGCAGTCTATCTTCTCCAGGGTGACGTTTTCAGTCTGCCATTGGCCCTTACGGGTCAGGGAGCAGCAGTTACTAGCATCCAGTTGAGGCTCAGACACACAGTATGGAAAGGGGTCCCCATTCGACCACTGCCACATTCTGGTAGAAATTGTCCAGTAGAGTCCAATCCACATTTCAAACAGCTGTGTCTCTGTTATGCTTTGGAATGCTGTGTAATCCTCTTGGGTGAGGATGCTCGCTAAGTCATCTCCATTGGCTCGGCAAGCTCCCTGTGCCTCCTCCCACGTCAACAATCCTTGACCCATGTAGTATTTAAGCTCTGAGTTTGATTGTGTGCCTAAGAACAGAAAATACACAATTGTCTTAAAAAAGCCCTAAAAGACATGGACATTGATGTTAAATAAATGCACCTAGACGATTGTCAAAGGATACGTAACTCATAAAGGTGATATGATTTGAAATGTACTATGTACTGTACCAAGCTGTTAAGAATGACTATCCCCCTTCAAGTAAAGTGTGTATTACTTTGGAGTAGTAGGGAGAAGGGATGCAAAATAAACTTACTTTTCTGGCACACAAAGTTACATAAACTTGTGCATTCTCTCAAAACCCATAGTTTTTTTACAAGTCCATGAACAACACACTTTGCATTTGGTGTATTCGAATAGCCCAGTTTAGGCCAAAAGGCATGGTATTGGGAGTGGATCCAGACAGTGTCAGTGATGCTCTGTGCTGACACTGCTCTCAGAGCTGCTATCTGGTCCTCAGCATTGAAGATGGTGGCCAGTTCCTCGTAGTACTCCCTGCAGAACTTCTGGGCTCCAGCCATGCTCCTCCCCTCGCTGACCAGAGTAAACACTGGTATCTCTACTGGTGGGCCTGTGTGGACAGACAAAGCACTGGGGTGATTCCTCATGAAACTAGAACCAAAGAAGTTCAGAACTCTTTGGGATTTTCACAAAATATATTCCAAAGAATGGTCCTTTGGAGGAAGGATTGCTGAAATGCACTGAATGTACAAAACATTAGGCACTTTTGTATGTCATTGCATAGAATGATCAGGTGAATCCAGGTGAAAGCTATGGTCCCTTAGGGGCGCAATTTAGACATTAGGGCGCAATTTAGATTTTGGCCACTAGATGGCGGCAGCGTCTGCGCAAAGTGTTAAACTGATCCAATGAACCATTTCATTTCTGTTAAAAATGCTGTATCAAGACTGCCCAAATGTTCCAAATTGGTTTATTAACAACTTTCAAGTTCATGACAGTGCACTCTCCTCAAACAACAGCATGGTTTTCTTTCACTGTAATAGCTACAGTAAATTGGACAGTGTAGTTAGATTGTTTCTGCCAATATCAGATATGTCTATGTCCTGGGAAATGTTCTTGTTATTTACAACCTCATGCTAATCGCTTTAGCCTACGTTGACTCAACCGTCCCGTGGGGGACCCACCAATCCTGTAGAGGTTTTAATATAATACCACATTGGATTTATCTCAATTATCTCATCTCAATTTAGAGCTTTTTATCAACTCCTTGACAATGTGAATGCTGACAATATGTTTAACAGTTGTACTATTCTTACAGTATGTTATATTAGTCCATACCTTCACTGCACCCACTCCTAGTGTAACCAGATATGACTCCTGGAAAGTCGAGTGTAATTGGTTGACCATCTGAATACTTTTGATAGCAGCGGAATCTGGTTTGAAAGTAAAAGTCAACACTGATGGAATTATTCTGTCATGTCCCTGTTCTACAATAATTTTTTGTAAACAATGTAATTGTAAACAAATACTGTATATAGTTTTGATCTCATGAATAGTCAGTCCTTGAATCCATTGCTCTGCATTTGAAAGCAGTGACATTTCAATAGCCCCACCCATCAACTATTTACCAAAACCAGTGGTGTGACCACCACCCAAACAGGCAACCCAAATACTCAAATAGATTATACTCTTTAACCACGTAGCTGAAGTAGGCACACCCAGGGTTCTGAGTGCAGGCAAGCTGGCAATGATGGAGGTCCCGTTCATACACCATCAGAATGTCGTTCCAAGGAAGGACTTTGTCAACCACGAAACCCTGTGAGCAGTGAGCTGTTGAATAGTGGCAAATGTGGTTCATTTGGATAATAAGTAAATTACTAAAAACCTAAACCACCACAAAAGTGACAGAAATGGCTTTGTCCATGCTCAATATTCCAATATTAGATTGCTTACACTAAACCATGTAGGATACTTCTCAAATGGCCACCAGACTATTACATTGACACCCCCCCCCCCACTCCCCCATTTGTTTTGTACACTGCTGCTACTCGCTGTTGATTATCTATGCATAGTCACTTCACCCTTACCTACATTTACAAATGTACCCCTTGTATATAGCCTCGTTACTGTGTTACTTTGAATCATTTTTTACTTTTGTTTATTTGGTCAATATTTTCTTAAGTCTTCTTGATCTGCACTGTTTGTTAAGGGCTTGTGTCACATCTGCTCCTGCCACACCCCCTAGTGGTCATCCGGTGTCTGACCTGCAGCCATTCCCCCAGTACACTCTCTCTCCCCCTGCCTTGCTGTTTGTGTGTGATTGTGTGGTTGGAGACAGGTGTGCTGGAGTCAGAGCAGATCCCTACCAGCTGCTACTCGTTCCATTATCAAGATCTCTACAAATACTCAGTTCTGCCACTTCCACTCTGCCAGGTTGTAATCTCTGCTCAGTCATTTTATGCTTCTAGCCAGTATTATTATTCAAGATCCTTTTACCCTGCTGTACTTGTTTCCCTGCCTGACGCTGTTTATCCTCTCACTGCAGTTTCCCGCCCTGACTCTGGCTCCTGTTCTACATCTCACCACCCTGCTACCCTGTTCTGGACTCACCACACCCCCACTCCCTTGGATTTCCAGCCGGACCTGTTTCCCCTGTTCCAACCCAGCTCACTCTAGCCTCCACATCTGGTTTCCAACAACTCATCTGAGCTTCCCTGGATCTGCACTTCATCTCTCCTTGTGTTACAATAAATATATTGGTTCATTCATCCCTGTTTCCAGGTCTGAGTCTGCTCTTGGGTTCCCCTGTCCCACTCCGCTTAACACTTGTAAGTAAGCATTTCACGGTAAGGTCTACACTTGTATTCGGCGCATGTGACAAATAAAGTTAGATTTGATATAGCATATAATGTACACTCACATGGTTCAACTGCTCTGGTGTCGCTGAAGGACTCATCCAAGGACTGCTGGCTGAAGAAGAGATCAGGGGATGCACCTGGGCAAAGAAAAGTCTAAACATTCCCATACTGTACATTTCACAGGAAAGACCCCAAAAAGTAATGTGTATAATTGTGTATAAATGTATAATTTGTAATTGCATTGTCTTCAGAAAGTATTCACACGACTTGACTTTTTCCACATTTTGTTGTTAGACAGAATAAAAATGGATTACATTGAGATTTTTTTGTCACTGGCCTACACACAATACCCCATAATATCAGATAGGAATTATGTTTTCAAATGTTCTAAGTCATTAAGTATTCAACCCATTTGTTATGGTAAGCCTAGATAAGTTCAGGAGTAAACATGTACTTAACAAGTCACAGAAAAAATGCATGGACTCACTCAATGTGCAATAAGTGTTTAACATGATTTTTTTAAATGACTACCTCATCTCTACCCCACACATACAGAGAATTGTAAGTTCCTTCAGTCGAGCACTGAATTTCAAACACAGATTCAACCACAAAGATCAGGGAGGTTTTCCAATGCCTCGTAATTAAGGGAACCTATTGGTAGATGGGTGGGGTGGGGGAGCAGACGTTTAATATCCCTTTGGGCATGGTGAAGTTACACTACACTTTGGATGGTGTATCAATATACTCAGTCACTACAAAGAAACAGGGATCGTTCCTAACAAAGTTGCCGGAGAGGAAGGAAACCGCTCATGGATTTCACCATGAGGCCAATGGGGACTTTAAAACAGTTAGAGTTCAATGGGATGGGAGAACAAAATTGTAGTTACTCCACAATACTAACATAATTGGCAGAGTGAAAGAAGAAAGCCTGCACAAAATAAAACATATTCTAAAACATGCATCCAGTTTGCTATAAGGCATTAAAGTATCACGTTTCAGGTAAAACCCAAATGCAGACTGTGTAGAAGTAACAAAGTTTATTACAGCAACGGGCAGGTAAAAGACAGGTCAAGGCAGGCAGGGGTAGATAATCCAGAGCAGAGGCGAAAAGATACAGGACGGCAGGCAGGCTCAGGGCAGGCAGAAAAGGTCAAACCGAGGATAACAGGAACAAACAAGAGACAGGAACAGAGGGAAAACTGCTGGTAGGCTTGACGAAACAAAACAAACTGATAAACAGAGAACACAGGTATAAATACACATGGGATAATGGGGAAGATGGGCAACACCTGGAGGTGGGTAGAGACAAGCACAAGGACAGGTGAAACAGATCAGGGCATGACATTGAAGTAGTACCTGCAGGAAATGTGGCACTTTTGGTACTGAATACAAGGTGTTATGTTTGGGGCAAATCCAATACAACACATTCCTGACTAGCACTATGCATATTTTCAAGCATAGTGGTGGCTTCCTCATGTTATGGGTATGCTTGTAATCATTTAAAGACTAAGGAGTTTTTACAAATAAAAAATAAACGGAATAGAGCTAAGCATAGGCAAAATCCTAGAGGAAAACCTGGTTCAGTTTTCTTGGTTTTTCAATGATCAACAATAAATGTGACAGAGCTTGAAGAATTTTGAAAAGAATAATGGGGAAATATTGTCCAGGTGTGGAAAGTTCTTAGAGACTTGCCCAGAAAGATGCACAGCTATAATCTCTGCCAAAGGTGCTTCTACAAAGTATTGACTCAAGGGTGTGAATTCCTATCTAAATTAAATCTTTCTGTATTTCATTTTAAATAAATTTGCTACAATTTCAAAAAATGTGGTCATTATGGGGTATTGTGTATAGATGGGTTTAATCCATTTTGAATTCAGGCTGTAACAACAAAATGTGGAATAGGACAAGGGGTTTGAATACTTTCTGAAAAGCACTGTATGAATTGGATATGTGTCACAATAGAACAAATAAGGTAACTATATCAACATACTGTGGTCAGTATACCTGGTCTAAATTATGTGCTGTTTTTACTTTAAAGATGTTGGGGAAAAGGGAATACAATTCTTACCCAGAAACAGTACCAACACTGTTGGGAGCCACATAGCCACTGGAAATATGTAAAAGTATAAAGAAGGTGTTAGTCTGTTTTAGAAAACCTTTTATGGAAATGTATAATAAACAAGATAATATTAGGATTTTGTGATAGAGAAAAGAGATATTGAATGCAAACTGTTATGGAAAAGAAGTTTCTCGTGACAGCCTTAACATTGAGTAGCTGATTTGGTTCTGGGTGCCGAGATGAATGTAAAAGCTATGTAAAATAGCCAGTGGATTTAACTAGGCAAATAGAGTATGATTTTCTGGCTCATTTGACAGGGAAAGAGTGGCTGAAGTGGATGAATTCAACCTTTCTCCTCCCACTTCTCTTCTCCCAAAAATATAAAAAGTTTGTAGTGTTGTGATGCTTATAAATATACATATTATTATATAAAATAGTGGTTTGGATGATTTCAGGACTAACTTGACCTTTGCCTGTCACCTTTAACAGGAAAACAAGTTTTTTTCTCTCAAAATCTTCCTCCTCAGCATCCTCTGGACAAATATTATACAATGAGGCATTCATATATTAATGTCAGTGATACATAATCTGGTGTGTCACTGTAGTGGGTTTAGCTGCAGACCATTTGAACCAAAAGTTATTTAGGACAGGCCTGATCACTGATTTATGAGTTCAATTCCACCCAAGCTGGCTAGGGATCATAAATTAATACTCTTGAATATTCAAAGTAAAACAGTATATTTTGTGGGCAGAATCCCTTCTTTTTTAAACTTGACCTATATAGACTAGAAAGAAACAGTACTGTATGTCATTGATCAAGTGATTAGTGATATCATAAAACTATTGCTGGTATGCTGTTGCAGTATAATATGTCAATACATATTCACTTTACATACTTATTTTGTTCTTGATTAATATCCCATTATGAGAGCTACTGTGATCCAAACTAGACATATTTACTAGATAACAAAGAATGCGTTTTGACACCAAAATATCAATCATGATGTAAGATGTTATACAGTAAGAAAGTGCTTGTAATATCCCATTAGTAAAATTAAATCAAAACATACTGTACTTTTTTGGCTCCTCCTCTCTCTCTCCAAGGCGTGTTTGGCTTTGATGAGCAGACAGGTGGAGAAGGACTGTAGCTGAAGGGTTTATAAAGAGGATCCAATCTCCTCCTTCTTTGAACACACCCTTGTGTCAGTCATCCTCATCAAGCCTCCTCTCTGTTGTCTTGCTGAAAGATCCTTCTAACGTGCTACCTGTCCCAGACCTGCTGTTTTCAACTCTTTAGAGACAGAAGTTGCGCTAGAGATATTCTGAATGATCGGCTATGAAAAGCCAACTGACATTTACTTCTAAGGTGCTGGCCTGTTGCACCCTAAACAACCACTGTAATTATTATTATTTGACCCTGCTGGTCATCTATGAACATTTGAACATCTTGGCCTGTTACAATCTCCACCCGGCACAGCCAGAAGAGGACTGGCCACCCCTCATAGCCTGGTTCCTCTCTAGGTTTCTTCCTAGATTCTGGCCTTTCTCGGGAGTTTTTCTTAGCCACTGTGCTTCTACACCTGCATTGCTTGCAGTTTGGGGTTTTAGGCTGGGTTTCTGTACAGCACTTTGTGACATCAGATGATGTAAGAAGGGCTTTATAAATAAATGTGATAAATAGACTTGATGAAGTGTGTTTATGTCCCTATATGGTAAATCAAACAACCTGAAATGGAGACTCCACTTATCCACATTGAGGAAATAATATGAAACAAATATGTTGTTAATAATTTGATATATTGTTAGTTTAATTTAAAATTCTTAAACATCTAAGCTGTTGGGGAGGGGGGGTTCTAAGCTGACAATTGTTTTGAAAAGGTCATACAATGGATCATTTAGACACTTGTGGGGGTTGTAGAGCAAAACAGATAACACTGACGTGTTTGTGAGTCTCCCCTTTCTACAGTGGGGTCATATTATACTGAACAAAAAATGTTAACACAACATATAAAGGACTCGTACCATGTTTCATGGGCTGAAATAATAGATCCCAGAAATATTCCATGAACACAAAACATACATTTCTCTCAAATTTTGACCACGAATTTGTTTACATCCCTGTTAGTTAGTACTTCTCCTTTACCAAGATAATCCATTTATCTGACAGATGTGGCATATCAAGAAGCTGATTACACAGGATGATCAACTCTATGCGAAGGACATGTGTCGCGCTGCATGAGGAAAATGGTGGTCACACCAGATACTGACTGGTTTTCTGATCCACGCCTCTACCTTTTTTTTTAACACAATTGGGGATTAGTTTGCCATAGCTCTGCAGGTACCACATAGAAAACAGGACTTTACTTACGATCACTGGAAGGTCTATGATACTCCTATATTCAAACAGCAGGTTCCTAGCCAAAAGGCATACACAGGACTTAGTTATAATTATACTGCAGCATGCTACAGTATGCAGTATGCTCTTATTGTAGCACGTACAGGCTACTGCTGTCTAATTTTGAAACATCTTGATCAACTGACCTCTGATCTTGAACTCCCACAGTTGTGCAAAGTTGGATGGATGTTATCTGGGTGGTGGACCATTCTTGATACACATGGGAAACTGTTGAGCGTGAAAAACCCAGCAGCTTTACAGTTCATAACACAAAACTGCACGTCTGGCACCTATTACCCTGTTTAAAGACACTTAAATGGTTTGCGTGGCATATTCACCCTCTGATGGCACACACATACAATCCATGTCTCAAGTCTTAAAAATCTTTCTGTAACCTGACTTTATCTACACCGATTGAAGTGGATTTAAGTGAGATCAATAAGGGCACGTAGAATTCTTACGATCACTGGAAGGTCTATGATACTCCTATATTCAAACAGCAGGTTCCTAGCCAAAAGGCATACACAGGACTTAGTTATAATTATACTGCAGCATGCTACAGTATGCAGTATGCTCTTATTGTAGCACGTACAGGCTACTGCTGTCTAATTTTGAAACATCTTGATCAACTGACCTCTGATCTTGAACTCCCTCTAGTTTATATTCAATATACTGGTAAATATTTTTCAGACTGAAAATAACTACTCTGATTGATTGTTTTGGCTGGGGACGCCATGCTTCCCCTCGTCCTGGACGCTCTGAACACTGAGGTGTGAATTATGATTGTAATGTTATATTGTTCCATATGTGTGTCCATGGCCTTAAAAGGCAACTGACAATGGCTATGCATGCCTGACAATTTATTCAACAGAGTCACCAAAGGAAATCTAGCCAAGAGGGCCCACAAATTATACACCTCTCCCAGAAAGACAAATTTAGGGTTAATACCATTACAAGGGGAGAACAGACATGAACATTTTAAACTGAGATTTACCCATCATTTCCATGAGTGCAAAGCCTTGATTTACCAATCAAATGAGGTGCAGGACATATCAGGTTGTCTATACTGAGTGTACAAAACATTAGAAACAACTTTATAATGTTGAGTTCCAACCCCCCTTTTATCCTCAGATTAGCCTCCATTCGTTGTGCCATGGACTCTGCAAGGTGTCAAAAGCAGGGGATGCTGGCCCATGTTGACTCTAATGCTTCCCACAGTTGTGCAAAGTTGGATGGATGTTATCTGGGTGGTGGACCATTCTTGATACACATGGGAAACTGTTGAGCGTGAAAAACCCAGCAGCTTTACAGTTCATGACACAAAACTGCACGTCTGGCACCTATTACCCTGTTTAAAGACACTTAAATGGTTTGCGTGGCATATTCACCCTCTGATGGCACACACATACAATCCATGTCTCAAGTTTTAAAAATCTTTCTGTAACCTGACTTTATCTACACCGATTGAAGTGGATTTAAGTGAGATCAATAAGGGCACGTAGAATTCACCTGGATACACCTCGTCAGTCTATGTCATGGAAAGAGCAGGTGTTCCTAATGTTTTGTACACTCAGGGAAAATTCTACTGATATTCAAATGTTGATTATCGTAGGTATAACATGGATACTGTCATACTGTCACACCCACAACAGTCTGTCTCCATCTTTAAAGTTCTCTGAACCATCCCACCTGGAAGTGGACACATCATTCTACATTGTGATTACTGCCTCCATCTCACCATTCTTGCTGCAGGGTGAAAATAATGGTAATACTGTTGTCACTAATCAAACATATTTTATTTAAGAACGTCGACAGTTACATCCATAAGTGAGTGTGTAACATCATTAAGAATTTTACACTCTGAAAATCCCTCACTGAAACTTGTCACCATACATGTTTTAACTACAAACTTGAACACAAATGTCCTTTTTATTCCTCTTCTCTTCACTAACCAAATTTCCCTTATGTACAACAAACATTATTATTACAATACATTCATACACCAACAAAAATCTTAGATTATAATTTTACGTTACAATAGTAAAACATCGTAGAGTTTAAATCTAGCCTAATATAACTTGACAACATATTTTTCATTCATAAGCATAAAGCTATCTATCATTAAAGAAAAAACATTGTCTGTGAACTAAGATAATGTTATTGATATACGGTGATATCTAATGAGGTAATAAGGATATTTACAGTAAGCTTGACTATTTTAGTTCTTGGACCTTCTATCCCTCTCCTGTTGCATCATCATGGCTGGTCCTCTTCATCCAGACCCACACTGACCTTAGAAAACAAACACAACAGTACAAAGACTCTCACTGGAATTAGTTAATGAACACCTTACAGTACTTGATTTCAATACTCTCAATGGGATGCAAAACCTAACAACACACTGAACAAGGGACTTTGAACAACAGACTTAACAAAAGGAGGGTCATTTTCAAATACTGGCACAAAAAAGTGTTTACCTTCTTCAGGGCTTCCAAGTTCAACTATTTTGCGAAAAACGTCTCCATTCGGCAGTTCTCTCCATCGTAGGTCTAGGATGAAGTTCCCGTCCTTACCAAACTCCTTTCTGATCTATGAGATATGATCAATCCAGATAAAGCCAGCAGCCCTCTTATTTTAATCGAGCATTTCAGTTTATTAATATGATCAATAGGAATATAAACTTGAGATCATATGAGAAGAGTGAAATGAGTGAGCATGACATTGATTTCTGATGTGGGAGATGTAGGACTACTGTACCTGCTCCAACATCTGTTCCTTTACCACTGGGTCATTGAGGTCAGCTTCTGTGTTAGATTTCAGAGCCATCCTTACAATGGTCTGCTTGATTCTCTTTTCTAGAGGGACATAGGAATGATGACATTCACTCAAATGAGATTCAGCTTATTTACAATAACTAAGTAGCTTTTCTTCCAATGTCCTTTTAAAGGCTCTACATTTCTTTGGAACTGTGTAGTAGCAAGTGTCTGTGTTCTATGTTTACCAGTATGGAACTATTATCTCATATTAGAAACCACATGAACACATATATATATGAAAGGTGGGGAGAGAGAGGTGGCTGGAGTAGGCTACATGTAGCATCTCTGTGTCCGACAGTGTTTGCTGCAGTGGGACCCTGTTGGGGCTAAAATGCCATCCCTGTCCCTGTATTACATCCCCCAATAACCCCAATAAGATGGCAGTCTTGTGGCCTGACTGGTCTAATGCCACAGCCTCTGGCACACATGTCTATGGTGTCAGAATAGGTTTGAATCCAGCCTAGTGCCCTTTGACACAACCTCTGCCTGTCTTTTCCTCCCTCTGTCTGTTCAATAAAAGATGGCAGTCTTACTTCCAGTGCAAAGGAACGGTCTCTTCAGAGAGCAGTCTATCTTCTCCAGGGTGACGTTTTCAGTCTGCCATTGGCCCTTACGGGTCAGGGAGCAGCAGTTACTAGCGCCCAGTTGAGGCTCAGACACACAGAACGGAAAGGGGTCCCCATTGGACCACTGCCACATTCTGGTAGAAATTGTCCAGTAGAGTCCAATCCACATTTCAAACAGCTGTGTCTCTGTTATGCTTTGGAATGCTGTGTAGTCCTCTTGGGTGAGGATGCTCGCTAAGTCATCTCCATTGGCTCGGCAAGCTCCCTGTGCCTCCTCCCACGTCAACAATCCTTGACCCATGTAGTATTTAAGCTCTGAGTTTAATTGTGTGCCTAAGGAAAGAAAATACAAAATTGTCCTTAAAATGTCCTGAAAGACAGGTACATTGATGTTTAATAAATGTACCTAGACGGCTGTCAAAGGATACTGTAACTCATAAAAGTGACCTGATTTGAAATGTACTATGTACTTTACCAAGGTGTTAAGAATGACTAACTCCCTTCAAGTAAAGTGTTAACATTACTTTGGAGTAGAAGTTTACAAATATCAGACAAGGGAGAGAAGGGATGCAAATGCAACTTACTTTTCTGGCACACAAAGTTACATGAACTTTTGCATTCTCTCAAAATCCAAACTTTTGCTATTTTTCCATAAACAACACACTTTGCATTTGGTGTATTCCAATAGGCCAGTTGGGGCCAAAAGGAATGGTATTGGAAGTGGACCCAGACAGCGTCAGTGAGGCTCTGTGCTGACACTGCTCTCAGAGCTGCTCTCTGGTCCTCAGCATTGAAGATGGTGGCCAGTTCCTCATAGTACTCCCTACGGAACTTCTGGGCTCCAGCCATGCTCCTCCCCTCGCTGACCAGAGTAAACACTGGTATCTCTACTGCTGGGCCTATGTGGACAGACAAAGCACTGGGGTGATTCCTCATCAAACTAAAATAAAGAAATATCAGGATTTGAGGGATTTTCACTAAATTGAATCCATAGAATGGTCCTTTGGAGGAAGGATTGTTGACATAAAATGAGTGAACAAAACATGCTCTTTCCATGACATAGACTGACCAGGTGAATCAAGGTGAAAGCTATGATTTCTTATTGATGTCACCTGTTTAATCCACTTCAATCATTGTAGATGAAGGGGAGGAGACAGGTTAAAGAATAACTTTTAAGCCTTGAGACAATTGAGACATTGATTGTGTATGTGTGCCATTCAGAGGCTGATTGGGCAAGACAAAAGATTAAACTGCCTTTGAACAGGGTTTGGTAGTTGGTGCCAGGAGCACCAGTTTTACTGTGTCAAGAACTGTAATGGTGCTGGGTTTTTCACGATGAAGAGCTTCCCGTGTATATAAATAATGGTCCACAACCCAAAGGACATCCAGCCAACTTGACACAACTGTGGGAAGCATTGGAGTAAACATTGGAGACAAATTTAGGCTTTTCTGAGGGCAGAAAGGAGGTGCAACTCAATAATAGGAATGTGTTCCTAATGTTTTGTACACTCAGTGTATATTCATCATTTATATCTTAAAGCAGAATTGAGAAATAATTAACTGAAGTTGGATTATTTGTGACATTTTGGCCTTACCCAGGCCTCCTTTAAAACTCCATAGTGTTTCATCTGTAGGAGCTACAAAGCAAAAGTTGGTGTCATATGAAGCTTTCAGTAAACTTTGGTCAGCATACATGGTCGAAGTTAAATGCTGTACTTTAGATCTGGACTGGGACAGGGAATAAAATTCTTACCCAGAAACAGTGCCAACACTGTTGGGAGCCACATAGCCACTGAAAATATGTAAAAGGGTAAAGAAGGTGTTGTCTGATTTCGATTTTTTTAATAAAGATGTATAAGAAACAAGATTATATTAGGATTTTGTGATAGAGAAAAGAGATATTGAATGCAAACTCTTATGTAAAAGAAGTCTCTCATGACACGCTTAACATTGCGTAGCTGATTGTTTCTGGGTCCCGAGATTAATGTAAAAACTATGTAAAATAGCCAGTGGATTTATCTAAGCAAATAGATTATGATAGTGACTGAAGTGCCTGAATTCAACCTTTCTCCTCTCTCTTCTCCCAAAAATGTGAACATTTTGTAGTTTTGTGATGCCTATAAATATTTATATTATTACATAAAATAGGGGAATAGATGATTTACCGCTTGCTCTGTAATATGAGTAGTATTTTGACTTCAATAACACATTTCTTACATACATTTCTGAATATTGAAAAACATAAAAATGAATATTGAAAATATACCATTTCTGATTTGGCAAATGTTTCTTTATACTGTTGAACATGAAATACTCCACATCCATATCAAAGTTCCAGAGTAGGACCTCTCCTACTATTAGCGTTATGGGATTGATGGAGGGATCAGATATTGAAAGATGTGCCTTTTTTTTTCAATATTCATGTTTATGTTTTTTAATATTCATAAATGTATGTAAGAAATGTGTTATTGAAACAAAAATACTACTCACATTACAGAGCAAGCGGTAAAGCTCCTTCTGACACAAACTTTTACTTTGTAGCACCTACAGATTATGGAGTCTTAAACAAATCTGTAACAAATATTCGAACTTCAGTTAATTATTTCTCAATTAAGCTTTAGGTATAAATGTCAAATATAGATCAAGAATCCTTCCTCCAAAGGATTACATTTAGTATTTTTCTTTCTAGTTTCTTGAAGAATGACCCACGGACAGATATCAATGATTAATTTTAAACTACATTGGATTTATAAAGAAACTGAAGTATTTTAAGCTAAATAAACCTATTTTAATACTAATGTTGTTGCGCTAGATCACTCAGTCATCTCAATTTAGAACTTATTTACAACTCCTTGACACTGTGAATGCTGAAAACATGTTTAACAGTTGTAAGTAATATTCGTACAGTAGGTTAGATCCATACCTTTACTGCAGCCCTTCCTAGTGTTACCGGATATGACTCCTGGATAGTCTATCATAATTGGTTGACCATTTGAATACTTTTGATAGCAGTGGAATCTGTTTTGAAAGTAAAAGACAATACCAATATACTTCCTATGTCATTTCTTTTTACATTAGATTTTTATTTATCAATGTAATTGTAAACAAATGCTGTTTATCATTTTGATCTCATGGATAGTCAGTCCCGAATCCATAGCTCTGCTTTTGAGAGAGGGGACATTTCTCCAACCCCATCCCTAAAATATTTACCAAAACAAGTGGTGTGACCACCACCCAAACAGGCAACCCAAATACTCAAATAGATTATACTCTTTAACCACGTAGCTGAAGTAGGAACACCCAGGGTTCTGAGTGCAGGCAAGCTGGCAATGATGGAGGTCCCGTTCATACACCATCAGAATGTCGTTCAAAAAAAAGGCTTTGTTAACTATGAATCCCTCTGAGCAGTGAGCTGTTGAATAGGGGCAAATGTGGTTTTCAAAATTATTATAACGATAAAGTACAACAAAAGTGACAT
Source organism: Hucho hucho (assembly GCA_003317085.1). NCBI lineage: Eukaryota > Metazoa > Chordata > Actinopteri > Salmoniformes > Salmonidae > Hucho > Hucho hucho. The sequence goes on from QNTS01001178.1 coordinate 25,093, forward strand.
AAATGGCCTTGTCCATATTCTATATTACAATCTTAGATTATTTACACTAAACCATGAAGAATTCGTCTTCTATATAAGCATATACACTCACATGGTTCGACTGCTCTGATGTTACGGAAGGACTCATCCAAGGACTGCTGGCTGAAGAAGAGGTCAGGTGCTGCACCTGTTTAAGGAAAACAGTCTAAACATTCCCATACTGTAAATTGAACAAGAAAGACCCCAAAACGCAATGTGTATAGTGTATCTGTTACACATGTATAATTTGTAAATGCATTGCCTCCAGAAAGTACTTGAATGCCTTGACTTTTTCCACATTTTGTTGTGCTACAGCCAGAATAAGTATACATTGAGATTTGTAGCTGGCCTACACACAATACCCCTTAATGTCAAAGTGAAATTATGTTTTTCGAAATGTTTACAAATTAATAAAAATCAAAAGCTGAAACGTCAATGAATATTCAACCCCTTTGTTATGGCAAGCCTAAATAAGTTCAGGAGTAAACATTTGCTTAACAAGTCACATAATAAGTTGCATGGACTCACTCTGTGTGCAATAATAGTGTTTTAACATTATATTTTTATGACTACCTCATCTCTGTAGCCCACACATACAATAATACGTAAGGTCCCTCAGTCGAGCAGTGAATTTCAAACACAGATTCAACCACAAAGACCAGGGAGGTTTTCCAATGCATCGCAATTAAGTGCACCTATTGGTAGATAAAAATAAAAAAATAACAAAATGACGTTGAATGTCCCTTTGAGCATGGTGAAGTTACACTTTACACTTTGGATGGTGTATCAATACACCCAGTCACTACAAAGATACAGGCGTCCTTCCTAACTCAGTTGCCGGGAGTTAGTCATTCTTAACACCTTGGTACAGTACACATCAGAGAAAGGAAACCGCTCAGGGACTTCACCATGAGGCCAATCGTGACTTTAAAAGAGTTACAGAGTTCAATTGCTGTGATAGGAGAAAACTGAGGATGGATTAACAACATTGTAGTTACTCCACAATACTAACCTAATTGAAAGAGTGAAATGAAGGAAGCCTGTACAGAATAAAAATATTACAAAACATGCATCCTGTTTGCAACAAGGCACTTAAGTAATACTCGCAAGAAATGTGACAAGCAATTAACTTTTGGTCCTGAATTCAAAGTGTTATGTTTGGGGCAAATCCAATACAACACATTACCGAGTTGCACTATGCATATTTACAAGCATAGTGGTGGCTCCATCATGTTATGGGTATGCTTGTAATCATTAAAGACTGGGGAGTTTTTAAGAATAAAAAATCAACTGAATAGAGCTAAGCACAGGCAAAATCCTAGAGGAAAACTTAGTTCAGTCTGCTTTCCACCAGACACTGGGAGATGAATTCACCTTTCAGCTGGACAATAGCCTAAGTTAGAGTTTTGACTTATATCTGCTTGAAAATATTGGGCAAGACCTTTAAATGGTTGTTCTAGCAATGATCAACAACCAATGTGACAGAGTTGGAGAATTTTGAAAGAATAATGGGCAAATGTTGCACAATCCAGGTGTGGAAATCTCTTAGAGACTTACCCAGAAAGACTCGACAAAGTATTGACTCAGGGGTGTGAATACTTATGTAAATTGTATATTTCAGTGTTTCATTTAAATATATTTGCTACAATTTCTAAAAACATGTTTTCACTTTGTCATTATGGGGTATTGTGTGTAGATAGGTGAGAACATTTTTTATATTGAATCATTTTATAATTCAGGCTGTAACACAACAAAATATGGAATAAGTCAAGGGGTATGAGTACTTTCTGAAGGTTCTGTAGATAGTGAGATCTAAAAACATGGATATGTGTCTCAGTAGAGCAAATAAGGTAGCTGTATCAGTATACTTTGGTCAGCATGCACGGTCAAAATTAAATGCTGTTCTTTAGATCTGGACTGGGACAGGGAATAAAATTCTTACCCAGAAACAGTGCCAACACTTTTGGGAGCCACATGGCCACTGAAAAGATGTAAAAGGGTAAAGAAGGTGTTGTTTGATTTTGATTTTTTTAATAAAGATGTATAAGAAACAAGATGATATTAGGATTTTGTGATAGAGAAAAGAGATATTGAATGCAAACTCTTATGTAAAAGAAGTCTCTCATGACAGCCTTAACATTGCGTAGCTGATTTGGTTCTGGGTGCTGAGATGAATGTAAAAGTTATGTAAAATAGCCAGTGGATTTATCTAAGCATATAGAGTATGAGAGTGACTGAAGTGGCTGAAACCTTTCTCCTCCCCCTTCTCTGATCCAAAAAATGTGAAATTTTGTAGTTTTGTGATGCTTATACATTTTCATATCATTACATAAAATAGGGGTTTGGATGATTTTTGGTGATTTCAGGACTAACTTTATCTTTTCCTGTCAGCTTTAACAGAAAAACGTATTCTGTATTGAGGCATCAATCTATTAATGTCAATATTTTACAAAGTGATACATCATCTGGTGTGTCATTGTAGTGGGTTTAGCTGCAGACCGTGTGAGCCAAAAGTTATTTAGGACTAAGGGCTGATCGACTAGAAACAAACAGTACTTTATCTCATTGAGGAAATTATTAGTGATATGATCAAAGATTGATGGTATGCTGTTGCAGTATTATATGTCAATACATAATCACTTTACATATGCTACAACAAAACATATTTTCTGGATTATTTTGTTCTTGATAAATATCCCATTATGAGAGCCATTGTGATCCAAACTGGACAGATTTACTAAATAACAACTTTCAAAATATCGGTCATGATGTAAGATGTTATACAGTAAGAAAGTGCTTGTAATATCCCAATAATAAAAGTAAAATGAAACACACCTTTTTGGCTCCTCCTCTCTCTTTCCAAGGCTTGTTTGGCTTTGATGAGCAGACAGGTGGAGAAGTACTGTAGCTGGAGTGTTTATAAAGAGGATCTGCTCTCCTGCTTCTTTGAACACACCCTTGTGTCAGTCATCCTCATCAAGCCTCCTCTCTGTTGTCTTGCTGAAAGATCCTTCTAGAAAGAGTGGACCCACCAAGACTGTCCCTATATGGTAAATCAAACAACCTGAATAGGAGAGTCCACGTATGTACATTGAGTAAATTATATTTAATAAATATGTTGCAGCATAGTCTGTAATAATATTTAGATTCATTGTTAGTATCACTTTAAATAATTTTTCAGATCTGGGAGCAGCCAACACATTTGAAAAATTCCAACATTTCCTAAATACTTTACATAAAGATAACAATTTATGGTTTACATCATCAAATTACAACTTGATATTCTTTGGTTGGCATACGACCAAGACTAGAGTTCAAATCAACGTGGTGATATACAATGAGTGTACAAAACATTAGGAACACCTGCTCTTTCCATGACATAGATTGACCAGGTGAATCCAGGTGAACAATATGATCCCTTAGTGATGTCACTTGTTAAATCCACTTCAATCAGTGTAGATGATGGGGAGGAGACAGATTAAAGATGAATCTTTAAGTCTTGAGTCAATTGAGACACGGATCGTTTGTGTGCCATTCAAAGAGTGAATGGGCAAGACAAAATACTTCATTGCCTTGAACGAGGTATGGTAGCAGATGTCAGGCACACCGGTTTGAGTGTGTCAAGAACTGCAACTCAATATTAGGAAAGTGTTTTGTCAACTCAGTGTAGACAACCTGATAAGTCCTGCTCGTCATTTGATTTGTAAATCAAGGCTTGCGCTCAGGGAAATTATGAGTAAATTGTGTCAGTTCTCCCCTGTAATGGTATTAACCCTAAATCTGTCTTTCAGGTAGAGGAATAGTATTTGTGGGCAATCTTGGCTAGGTTAGGTTTCCTTTGGTGACTGTTAAATAACTTATCAAGCATGCATGGCCATTATCATTTGCTTTTTAAGGCCATGGACACATATTACATACCACATATTACATTACAATCATAACTCACACCTCAGTGTTCAGAGCATCTAGGTGAGGGGAAGTATTGGGGCCCCAGCTATTATTTACCAGAATGTTAAATCTCCACTAGAGGGAGTTCAAGATCAGATGTCAGTTGATCAAGATGTTTCAAAATTAGACAGCAGTAGCCTGTACATGCTACAATAAGAGCATACTGCACAGCATACTGCAGTATAATTACAACTACCCCTGTGTATGCCTTCTGGCTAGAAACCTGCTGTTTGAATATATGAGTATCATAGACCTTCCAGTGTTTGTAAATGAAGTCCTGTGTTATATGTGGTACCTGCAGAGCTATGCCAGCCTAAACCCCAATTGTGTTAACAATGTAATTCTGGATGCACAAAAGCCCAGAGTTCCTGATGGCTTATTTAGTGGGAGTTTAGTGTCACAAGAAGTTAGGATGTGGTTTTACTTCCCTGTCTTTTTGTCAAGTTGAATAAATGCTAAATAACTACATGATAAAAAAAATGTAGGATGTCAAATCTTTTGAACCCTCCCTCTCTGATTCATGGTGTTTGGTTTATCAAGTTGATGAATGTATAACAGCCATCAAGAACCCCACACCCCTCCCATGCTATCCATGAGCCTGTGTTTATGACTGTAGTAGCTGCCACAGTCAACACACCATGACACCAGGGAAAACTCGAATGATATCCAAAATGTTGATTAGCTTCATAACACGGATACTGTCATTCTGTCACACCCACAACAGTCTGTCTGTCTGTCTTCATCTTTACAGTTCTCTGAACGATGCCACCTGGAAGTGGACACATCATTCTACATTGTTGTGATTACTGCCTCCATCTCACCATTCTTGCTGGAGAGTGAAAATAATGGTAATATAATGGTAATATTGTTGTCACTAATCAAACATATTTTATTTAAGAACATCGACAGTTACATCCATAAGTGAGTGTGTAACATCATTATCAAGAATTTTACACTCTGAAAATCCCTCACTGAAACTTGTCACCATACATGTTCAAACTACAGACTTGAAAAAACACAAATGTCACTTTTATTCCTCCTCTCTTCACTAATCTAATTTCCCTTATGTACAACAAACATTATTATTACATTACATTCATACACCAACAAAAATCTTACATTATAATTTTACGTTACAATACTAAAACATTGAAACATTTAAATCTAGCCTAATATGTTTTTCATTCATAAGCAAAAAGCTATCTATCATTAAAGAAAAAACATTGTCCATGAACTAAGATAATGTTATTGATATACGGTCATCTATTATGAGGTACTAAGGTTATTTACAGTAAGCTTGACTATTTTAGTTTTCTTGGGCCTTCCATCCCTCTCTAGTTGCATCATCATAGCTGGTCCTCTTCATCCAGACCCACTCTGACCTTAGAAAACAAACACAACAGTACAAAGACTCTCACTGGAATTAGTTCAGAACACCTTTCTTCATTTCCATACTGTCAGTGGGTGCAAAACCTAACAAGACACTACACAAGGGACTCTGAACAACATACTAAACACGAGGAGGGTCTTTTTCATAAATGTGGGTGAAAAAAAGTGTGTACATTCTTCAGGGCTTCCAAGTTCAACTGTTTTGAGAAAACGTCTCCATTCGGCAGTTCTCTCCAGCGTAGGTCTAGGATGAAGTTCCCGTTCTTACCAAACTCTTTTCTGATCTATGAGATATGATCAAGCCAGATAAAGCCAGCAGCCCTCTTATTTTAATTGATGATTTCAGTTTATTAATATGATCAATAGGAATATAAACTTGAGATCATATGAGAAGAGTGAAATGAGTGAGCATGACATTGATTTCTGATGTGGGAGATGTAGGACTACTGTACCTGCTCCAACATCTGTTCCTTTACCACTGGGTCATTGAGGTCAGCTCCTGTGTTAGATTTCAGAGACATCCTTACAATGATCTGCTTGATTCTCTTTTCTAGAGGGACATAGAAACGGTAAGATTAGACAGCCACTCAAATGAGGTTCAGCTTATTTACAATAAATAATAAACTTTTCTTCCAGTGTCCTTTAAAGGCTGTAAATTACTTTGGAACTGTGTAGTAGCAAGCGTCTGTGTTCTAAGTTTACCAGTATGGAAATATTATCTCATAATAGAAACCACATGAGCACATACAGTACATTTGTAAAAATCATGTTTTTTATTTTAGATATGTATAAATGTTTATTTTGTTTTAGATTTTGCAACGTTCAAAAATGCATGTAAGAAATTTGCTATTGAAATCAAAATACTGCTCATATTACATAGCATGCGGTAGAGCTTCATATGACACCAACTTTTACTTTGTAGCAGCTACAGATTAAAGTATGGAGTCCTGAAGGAGCCCTGGGTAAGGCCAAAATGTCACAAATATTCCAACTTCAGTTTCTAAGGCACAAATGTCAAATATATGTCAACAATCCTTCCTCCAAAGGACCCTTCTATGTATTACATTTTATTAAATGTCACAGTCTTTTTTGTTCTCCTGTTGTGGGTGATCACAGACAGACAGCAATGGTTAATATACAGTGCATTCGAAAAGTTTTCATACCCCTTCACTTTTTCCACATTCTGTTACGTTACAGACTTATTCTTAACTTCTTAGGGAGCGGCAGGTGAGGTGACGGTTTTGGAGAGTCTGCCCAAAGCAAAATGCCTGCCACTCAGGCTCAGAAAATAGGATATGCACATAATTAGTGGATAGGAAACACTCTGAAGTTTCTAAAAGTGTTAACATAATGTCTGTGAGTATAACAGAACTCATTTAGCAGGCAAAAACCAGAGAAAAAAACATCCGGAAATCAGTTTCTGGTGACTTTTGGCTCTGTTAGACACACTCCCTATTGAATCCATTTGTTACCAGGACTGAGACTGCAGTACCTATGGCTTCCACTAGATGTCAGCAGTCTATATACAAAGACTCAGAGAGATTGGAGTAAACACAACGAATAGGTACAGGAAATGGCATGGGGACCTGAAATGTCAATAAGTTTTCTCGGGCACGAGTCTGGTTGGAGCGCCCCACTTTATTGTACTTACATAAGGTATAGGTGACCATCCGAGTGAAATATTATCGCTAATATTCATAAAAGGATAGCTAAGGATGCATTTAACTGGTATTTGATTTGTTTAGGAAAAGTTGATAGGTATATTTGAACGCGTTCTCTTCACGTTTCAATGGGCGATTCGACGTTGGATTTTCTGAACATAACGCACCAAACAAACAGAGATTTATGGATATAATAAATGACTTTTTCTAACAAAAGAACCATTGGATGTCTTCGTTGGACACTTGGGAAGCCCTCAGCAGAAGTTCTTCAAAAGGTAAGGGATTTGTTTTCGCTGTGAAATGTGTTTTGTGTGAACCGCGATGGTTTATGAATTTATGCTAATGCAGAAATATTGGAGGTGCTACCCTCAAACAATCAAATGTTATGCTTTCGCCGTAAAGCCTTTTTGAAATCTGACAACGCTGTGATATTGCCAAGAAGCAGAGCTTTTGATGACTATGCAACACTTGTATATTGATGAATGTTTAATAATTCAACTTTTGGATATTGAATTTGGCGCCTTTCATTTCACCGGGTATTGTCGGGAGTGGGGCGCTACCCCAGAAGCTGAGTGGGGCTACTACCCCAGAAGACAGCGAGACAGCGCCCCACTGCTCCCTAAGTAGTTAAAGGGATTAAACTGTTCAATCTACAGAGTGACAAAGGAAAAACAGGGTTTTAGATATTTTTGCAAATTTATTAGAAATAAAAAAATATCACATTTACAGAAGTATTCAGGCACATTACTCAATACTTTGTTGAAGCACCTTTGGCAGCGATTACAGCCTCGAGCCTTCTTGGATATGACGCTACAAGCTTGGCACACCTGTATTTGGAGATTATCTACCATTCTTCTCTGCAGATCCTCTCAAGCTCTGTCAGGTTGGATGGGGAGCGTCGCTGCACAGCTATTCTCAGGTCTCTCCAGAGATGTTTGATCGGGTTCACTCAATAACATTCAAAGACTTGACCCGAAGCCACTCCTGTGTTGTCATGGCTGTGTGCTTAGGGTCATTGTCCTGTTGGAAGGTGAACCGTCACCCCAGTCTGAGGTCCTAAGCACTTTGGAGCAGGCTTTCATCAAGGATCTCTCCGTACATTGCTCTGTTCATCTTTCCCTCTATCCTGACTAGTCTCCCAGTCCCTGCCGCTGAAAAAAATCCCCACAGCCTGATTCTGCCACCACTATGCTTCACCGTAGGGATGGTATTGGCCAGGTCATGGGTGGTGCCTGGTTTCCTCCAGACGTGACGCTTGGCATTCAGGCCAAAGAGTTCAATCTTGGTTTCATCAGACCAGAGAATCTTCTCATGGTCTGAGAGTTCTTTGGGTGCCTTTTAGCAAACTCCAAGCGGGCTGTCATGTGCCTTTTACTGAGGAGTGGCTTCCGTCTGGCCACTCTACCATAAAGGATTGATTGGTGGAGTGCTGAAGAGATGGTTGTCCTTCTGGAAGGTTCTCCCATCTCTACAGAGGAACTCTGGAGCTCTTTTAGAGTGACCATCGGGTAACTTGTCTCCTCCCTGACCAAGGCCCTTCTCCCCCGATTTTCACCTTCCCTCTAGGGACGCCACCTGGCGTCCTACCTGGGCGCATACCTGGTTGAGCGGTGTGTCGGCGCTGGAAATCAGAGATGCCTGGGTCCAGGATGTCCCTAGCGGAGACCCAGCGCCTCTCCTCTGAGCCATAACCCTCCCAGTCAACCAGGTACTGGAATCCCCTGCCCCAAGTTTGAACCTTCAGGAGGAATCTCAACATGTACGCCGGTCGGCCGTCGATGAGACGAGGGAGAGTGGTAGGCCTGGATCCGGAGACAAGGGGCAGTCAGACATGGTTTTAACTCTAGACACAGGAAAGGTAGGACAAATATGGAGGATACGGGGCAACAGAAGACGAACAGCAGAGGGGCTAATGATCTTGGAGCAGGGGGAAAATGTCTCGGCTTCTGGGGTAGTAGCCGCGGCACTATAGCGGTGGGCCAGCGCCTCAGGCTTGACCTTCTTGGATACCGGTCAGTGCTGCGGAAGCGAAGTGGCCCGGGCCTTACTGAACACCTCCCAGAGGTCCTGGTACTCTGCGGCGCAGGCGGAGAGGTCCGGGGCAATTTCCAAGCCCCCAGGAAGATGTCCCGGGGCAGGCAGAGCTGACTTCAGGCAATGAGTGTGGCAGGATGGGCTCCAGGCCACGATGGCACCAGTAGCCCAGTCAACGGAGGGATTGTGTCGCTGGAGCCAAGAGATCCCCAATACCCCGAGAACCTTCGGAGACTCATCCAGCAGGAATTGTCTCGCTGTGGTTCCCCGATACTCATAGGTTGACAGGGGTGGTCTGTTGGGTGACCCAGTCTATAGAGCGCCCGTCCAGCGCTTTAATACCCATGGGAATGGAGAGGGGTTGAGTGGGGATGCCCAGCTTGGACGCCAGGGTAACGTCCATGAGACTCACATCGGCCCCCGAGTCGATGAGTATCTGGAGAGACGTGGACTGGTCGCCCCACAGCAGGGCGGCATGGAGAGGGGGGCAAGTAAGGGGAGAAGAACAATTATCTTTAAGACCCACGAGAGTACTCACTCCAACGGATGAGCTGGGTCTCTTGAAGGGACAGGGAAAATCAAATCAAATCAAATTTTATTTGTCACATACACATGGTTAGCAGATGTTAATGCGAGTGTAGCGAAATGCTTGTGCTTCTAGTTCCAACCATGCAGTAGTATCTAACAAGTAATCTAACAATTTCACAACAACTACCTTATACACACAAGTGTTAAGGAATTAATACGAGTATGTACATATAAATAAATGGATGAGCGATGGCTGACCGGCATAGGCAAGATGCAGTAGATGGTATAGAGTACAGTATATACATATGAGATCAGTAATGTAGGATATGTAAACATTATATAAATGGCATCATTTAAAGTGGCTAGTGATACATTTATTACATCCACTTTTTAATTATTAAAGTTACTAGAGATTTGAGTCGATGGCCGAACGGCATAGGCAAGATTCAGTAGATGGTATAGAGTACAGTGTATACATTTGATATGAGTAATGTCGGATATGTAAACAATATATACAAAATTGTTTAAAGTGGCTAGTGATACATTTGTTACATCCAATTCCTATTATTTAAAGTGGCTAGAGATTTATGTCAGTATGTTGGCAGCAGCCACTCAATGTTAGTGATGGCTGTTTAACAGTCTGATGGCCTTGAGATAGAAGCTGTTTTTCAGTCTCTCGGTCCCAGCTTTGATGCACCTGTACTGACCTCGCCTTCTGGATGATAGCGGGGTGAACAGGCAGTGGCTCGGGTGGTTGTTGTCCTTGATGATCTTTTTGGCCTTCCTGTGACATCGGGTGGTGTAGGTGTCCTGGAGAGCAAGTAGTTTACCCCCGGTGATGCGTTGTGCAGTCTTCACTACCCTCTGGAGAGCCTTACGGTTGTGGGCGGAGCAGTTGCCGTACCAGGCGGTGATACAGCCCGACAGGATGCTCTCGATTGTGCATC
>QNTS01001178.1:48656-69958 GCA_003317085.1 Hucho hucho
ATGTTGCATACTGCACACATGACTTTTTTACATTGACTGTATACTAGACCTATCCTGAACTACACAATCTTGTCTTTCACTGTATTTCAGAGAGTTTGGCAGATGGATGCTGAGGAAATCCTGCATGAATTCATATATATTGATGAGGCAGTGTTCAACCTCACAAAAGCAAGAAGGAGAGGCAGAAATATCATTGGCCACAGGGCTATAATCAATGTCCCAGGGCAACGTGGGGGTAACATCACCCTTTGCGCTGCCATTTCACAGCATGGGGTTCTCCTCCGTCATGCCAAAATGGGCCCTTACAACACACCTCACATTCTCGCATTTTTGGACCGATTGCACCACATCGTCACAGCAGGTAATGAAATGCACCAGATGCAATACACTGTCATCTGGGACAATGTGTCATTCCACCGCTCTGCTTTGGTCCAGAACTAATTTCAACGCCATCCACAGTTGACAGTACTATACCTTCCACCATACTCTCCGTTTCTAAACCCTATCGAAGAGTTTTTCTCTGCATGGCGGTGGAAGGTTTACGATCTCCAGCCCCAGGCTCAGGTACCCCTCATTCAGGCCATGGAGGACGCCTGTGACCAAGTTGACGCCGCAGCTGTGCAAGGATGGATTCGACATTCAAGACGGTTCTTCCCGCGTTGTCTTGCTAATGATGATATTGTTGTGCTGTTGATAATTCTCTGGCCAGATCCAGCTAGGCGAAGAGATAATGTATAGTATGTTTACTGTAGTATTTTCTGTACAATGTTGTCATTTTTTTTCAGATTATTTTTTGTTTGTTATTTACTGTAATTGTAACCTGTACTGGATACAGTATTTTACGTTTGTCTGTTTGCTGAGCTAACCGTTATGCACACTACTGTAGTAGCATGAAAACTGGGACATGTTTTGTTGTGATTCTCCATGTTGACTGATTTGGGTATATGGATAGAAATAAATGATATTTTCCTCAGTCTGCAGCATTGGTCTTGTGTAGTGTTTGTATAGTTTCACTTTCTGTGTACTTCATTTACAGTACTCTAATCACTGAGAATGTCACGATCTCCAGAAGGGACAGACCAAGACGCAGCGACGCTTCCAGTATACATTTTTATTACGAACGTAACTGGGCAAAAACAACAAAAATGAAAACGACGATCGTAACGCTGAACATAACTGAAAACATACAACAAGCTATGACCAAACAATAACCCACAAACCCCTAATGAAAACTACAAACATATATGGTTCCCAATTAGAGGTAACGACACACAGCTGCCTCTAATTGGGAACCATTACCCCAACATAGAAACAGATAACCTAGAACAGAAAAAACTCTACACCAAAACTAAACACGCCAGCCTGTCTTCTCAGGCCTGGACGTGACAGAGAATTAGACTTGCTAAAAGTGTTTTAGGTTAGCAACAGCAGTGTGTAACTGGTTCAAAAAGATTGAAGTCATATGAAATGTGTGTGTTTCGTATGGTAACAAAATATTGTTTTGATGAAGTCGTGTATAGTTTTGACAAAAGTGTTCCATTTTGCAAATGATCTGAAGTGTTGTGCTACTTTGGTGTAGGGTTGTGCTAATTGTGTGTAGTGTTTTGACAAACCGGGCCCTGTTTTCAAAATTGTGCTTAAACAATTGAAAAAAACTGTAATATTCAATGTTTGTGGTCAAACCTATTCACTTTTGAAAAGGAGCAACAATCGAATATACAGTAGAACTACCCAAGGAGATCAGGTAAGTGATTATGACACAATCAATTTGTAGAAGTAGAATGATTTTTGAAATGTTTTAATTTGTGACACGTGGATGTGTAAATATGTATGCAACTATGTGGTCATCCAGCAGCATAACAAAACGGAAAAACATGGTCAAATTGTGCACACAGTTCTTCAGACATAATCAGAAAATAACACACACACTCACACATACACACACATAGCAGGGCTTGGCACAAAACAAACTCATTTGATCTTATCAAAACATAGCGTTTGGCAAGTAACTTCTATGACTTAGACAAGTTCACTGTGATGATACTTGTATCAATATGTGTAACATAGTCTACACACTGTTTCATGTTCTAGTGTTGTAATGGTGAGGGACCTTACTGAACATTCTGTGCTAAGGACAGGGTCAAATAACGTTCAGTGCATTCAGTCCCCCTTTCTGTAATCAGTCACACCTCCATACAGGTTAACATGAACTGTAGATGCACACACACACACACACACACACACACACACACACACACACAGCCACCCTTGGCAGAATTTTAAGTGGGGCTCTGTAGATTCTATAGCTCCCTTGTGCTTCCTTCACCGGCAACACTCGGACACACATACCCCTTACCTTCTGCTCCCCAACTCCCCCCGGCCCCCACCCTCAAATAAGCCTTGCACACACACACACACAGGGATGGGACCCTAAGAAGAAGGAGAGAGAGAGAGAGAGAGAGAGAGAGAGAAGGGGGGTATGACATTGAAGAATTAGTCCTAGACTGTAAGAGGATGTTTAATGTTTGTGGTCAACTCGTGGAATGTACTTTTGCTATTCACTTTTGAAAAGGAGCAACATTCTGGAATATAGAACAACTACCCAAGGTAAGTGATTATGACACAATCATTTTGTAGAATGATTTTTTTTATTTTTTTTATTTGTGACACGTGGATTTGAAAATATTTATGTAACTGTGTGGAAATCCAACAGCAAAATGAACTGGTCAAATTGTGAACACAGTTCTTCAGACATTATCAGAAAATAATGAAAGTACTAGAAATAAACATTTCCTAAAATAAAACACTGAATTAAAATAGAGGTTATCAAAGAGGGATATCTAAGTTGGTCTGTCGTGCACTTTTTGAAAGCCCTGTGGTGGTGGCCTTTATATAACAATTACAATAATATATACCATTTAGCTGATTCTTTTATTCGAAGTGACTTGATTGGGGGACAAGCCCCGAACTCTGGTTCTGATCAACTGACTCGTAAATATACAGTTAATGAAAGAGAGAGTTTGTTCTTTGTTGAACGCAAACTCCCATCTTTCACTCAAGCCTCTGGTGTCATATTATGTGTAGAATATCAGACCCACCCCTACCCGGCCATCCAGTGTTTTCTTATGTCATAGAAGTGTATCTTATTCACTTGCAGGCGCTTTAAAAAATATATTTCATAATCTGGGGTTAGCTTTCCCCAGATTTTACCCTGGTGTTTTGGATGTATTCTTAGCCTGGCACAGCGATGTCGTTGGTAACCCTGTTCCTTAGTGACAGCTTTGGGGTGAGATCAAGCTAAGGATGCTCTTGGCTATGGTGCGATGCTGAAACCCAACACGCAGTACTACTGGGTCAAAAACACACACAGAGAGATCTTATGATCGAAACTTTGTCTAACTGTCCCATTGTAACACTCTGGAGCAATCAAAGATACCATGTATGAAGGAGTTTACCTCTCAAAGAACCTGAATAACATGACAAGGTGTGCTCATTTTGGATCATGGATACTATAGCCTAACGTGACTGTGCCTAAACAATAGTACTGTCCTGTTTGTGTATTTGCTGAAGTCACAGACCTTTGACCTTAGAGCAATAGTGGTGATAAGCTCAGACCTCAGACATCATGTAATGAATTATATTCTATTGACTGTTTTGGAAAGATACAAATCAAATGGCCTCTTCGATAAAAACATGGAGTCTCCCCAGCTAGATTTGACAACTGTTTTTGCTGCAGCCACTATATCAGATCCCTACTTTGTTTAATTGTTACTAAACAATTGTGTCATTATAATTCACACTTGATAAGATAAAGCAATCGTTTCACTGGCTGACTATGTGTGCCATTCCCCAAAATATATGGTGATAAGCAGAGAGAAATAAAAGCGAGAACAGCATACACATTCAAACAGGCTTTCCCAAAACCCTGGAAGTGCCATGTTTGATTGAATGGGACCGTAAGATCACTCACATAACAGAGGACAAAACAGAGAAAAAGAATAGGATAAAACTGCAGTTACTCACAATAAAATGACAGCTCTTAATGAAGATTGTTAAATAAATAACAAAGACTAGCTCTATCCCATTGAATATCTCTCTGTCACGCAAAAACTCTTCCTAACTCAAGATGTTTACACTTCATAAGGGAAGGCACTGGTGCTCACTGGTTGTGTTCCATGTAAACATCTCCATCATGTCTGTCTCCTCAGCAGGCGTGGCGGTATGGATGCCCTCTCTCCAGAGAACCTGTACCCATACACCGTGTCCAGACCCATCTACTCCAACCCCACATTTGAGGAGGACAACGAGAGGCAGGCCCGGGAGGAGAGGACCCTGAGGGAGAGACTCAGCCGCACCTGTGGGTCAGTAAAACCTTGTTCAAAATAGTCTTACTGAAAGGAAGACAGGCAACATTTTGTATGTTTGGTCTGTGAGAAGTGAGTCTGTCTCTGTCAGTCTGTCTGTGTCTGTATCTCTGCTGACTGTAATAATGTTTGAAATATGTGTTTTTTCCAATGCAGCTGTTCAGGTAGGCAGGCCCTGAAGGTTGTGAAAGGAGTCTTTCCTGTCATTGACTGGCTCTCCAGATACCCAATAAGAGAGTGGCTTCCCAGTGATGTCATCTCTGGTGTTAGCACTGGTCTGGTGTGCAGTTTACAAGGTGTGTCCCAGTTTTCTCTAAACCGACTGTAGTCGATGTGTAGATTCCACAAATAGCAACTTTTTGATTATCCAGTGTGACCAAATGTAGTTCTTTCCTCACTATTGTAATCACCCATGGCAAGCTGCTTTGAACCATTTCATGCTTAGACAGTTTTGTTTAGTGCTCTTTGAAACAACATGCTGTTGAAACTGAGTCATCAATCTTGACAGAGTAAACATGTCAGACTGCAGTTGCCCCTCGTCAATTCTTATACAGACGTGAGAACACAAACACTTCTCATTTCCTGGGGTATATTTCCTTGTCTCTCAGGCCTGGCCTATGCCATGCTTGTGTCCGTGGCTCCAGTCTATGGACTCTACTCTGCCTTCTTCCCCATCCTCACCTACTTCCTGCTGGGCACCTCCAGACACATCTCTGTAGGTAGGGCCCGCCCCTTCACCTGACTGACACCTGGACTGACCATTGACCAATGACTAATGAACTCAGCCATCTCCTGTGATTGGACGTTTAATGAATGAGGCAGAGACTTATCAAGTCATATATGTAACAATGCATTTACAAAGTTGGCATCAATTGCGTGTGCACTTATCAGGTGTCTCCCTTGCCTGTTCTCCACCCCTCAGGTCCCTTCCCTGTCACCTGTCTAATGGTAGGCTCCGTCGTGTTGACCCTCGCCCCCGATGACCACTTCCTGCTTCCTGGGAATGGTACCGGTGTGAATGGAACAAAGGCTGATGGGATTGTGGTGGATGTGGAGGCCATGGAGGCCCAGAGGATCATGGTGGCGTCCTCCATGACTGTGCTGGTCGGGCTGTTCCAGGTTAAAGATACAATGCAAAGAGGAAGACATTGATGTCCCACAATTATCTGATATCATTCTGTTCATATTAATATAAGGTCTTGAGGAAAAACTCTGATAGCCTTTAACTTGGATCCACAGTTTTTGCTGGTCAAGTCATGTGGTCTACTGTATCTCCATGGTGACCAGGTGTTCCTCCCCATACAGGTGGTAATGGGGGTGCTCCAGGTGGGCTTCCTGGTCCGTTACCTGTCAGACCCCCTGGTGGGCGGCTTCACCACAGCCGCTGCCTTCCACGTCCTCATCTCCCAGCTGAAGATCGTCCTCTCCGTCCCCACTAACAACCACAGTGGCTGCTTCTCCATCCTCTACGTGAGGGTCTAATACTCTAATACACACTGAGGGTCTAATACTCTAATACACACTTAGGGTCTAATACTCTAATACACACTGAGGGTCTAATACTCTAATACACACTGAGGGTCTAATACTCTAATACACACTGAGGGTCTAATACTCTAATACACACTGAGGGTCTAATACTCTAATACACACTGAGAGTCTAATACTCTAATACACACTGTAGAAGGACATCTGTCTAGATCCCTTTTTTATAGGCTGTTAGTGTCAGAGAATGAATTCAGAAAAAAACTGCCTAGAATTATCTTTCTATCAAATAACACATGGTTATTGACAAAATAACAACAAAAGAGCTTTCAATTTAGTGGTCATTCTATCCAACTAGGTTAATTTGATGGCCTACTTTGCATTAAACAAAATGCACATCTCAGGGATAGAGTCAGACATAAAGATCACCAAATATGACCAATTCTTCTGTTTAGATGCTCATCGACGTGTTTACCAACATCAGACAAACCAACATAGCTGACCTGGTGGCCGGGCTGCTCACCATTGTCATCGTCATGGCTGTAAAAGAGGTCAACACCAAATTCCGCCATACGATTCCCGTCCCCATCCCCATCGAAGTGATTGTGGTAGGAAATGGAATGGCTCACGGTCAATATTTTACTGTTGTGAAATGATAACGATCAGTGTTTGAGATTCTATGAAATGCAGAATATCCAAACATGTAATAGGGTCTACGGAGAATTCTGAAGATATTATGGACTACTATTAATCGGGTGTTTTTAGAACTTCTCCACAAAGTTACACCATCCTAAGTGATAAAATGACTATAACCTAAAGATGAAATGACTGTATATGGATCTACTGTGTCCCATATGTGTGTGTTACATGTGTGATACATGTTTAAGTGTACAGTAACTCATCATATCTCACCTCTGTCCAACTGTCTCTATCTCCACCCCAATCCACCCCCCTCTCTCCCAGACCGTGGTTGCCACTGGGATCTCCTACGCTACGGAGCTGGAGTCGCGCTACGGCGCCAGCATTGTACACAGCATCCCCAGGGGGTGAGAGCCCTTCCTGTGGCACTTCCTGTTTCCTGTCCCCAAAGCAGAGGATGTTCTAGAGTTTTTTTATGGACAGACTTAGAATCGTATGGTCATCCTCGTTAAGTCATTCAGCAGGCGCTGTCCAAACCAGACTGGCTTGGCTTGTCCTTTGTAGTGTTACCGCCAGAGTATTAACAAATGGTTCCAATAATAATATTAACAAATGGCATGGAGAAACTTTCCGAACAATAACAAACATAATTTGAAAGACTATTTAAACAACAATATAAGTTAAATTGGCTATTGTACACATCCTAAATCAAGCATAATATCAAAACTGTAAAAAAATATATATATGTTTTCCAATGTAACTTGTGAGGTGTTTGTCCCACAGGTTTGCTCCAGCTCAGCCTCCCAACATAGAGCTGCTGTGGAACATTCTGGGCTCCAGTTTCTCTACAGCAGTAGTGGGCTATGCAGTGGCTGTCTCTGTGGCCAAGGTCTACGCTGCAAAACACGACTACACCATCAATGGCAATCAGGTGTGTTTGTGTGTGTGTATGTCAGTGTGTGTGGTACGTTCCAAACTTCCTGCCAATCATGTTCTTTCCCCTAGCAGAATTTCTCTCACGCTGTGGGAGTCGACATGTGATGTGAGAGTGTCTATAACCAAGCGTTTAATATGACCTTCCTAATGTCTCTTTGAAACAATGTGAGCATTGTGGCCAAAATAAAAATGTTGGAGTCACTCCACACAAACACACACATAGTCAGGACCTCACTAAAGTACTGTGTTGGTTTTGATAGTAAGTATCACTTAAATGCTTCATTCAATGGGTCTACAGTAACTCAACACTAACAAAACCAGATTTGTATATTGCAAATTTGCACCAATGCAAATGTTTTCTAAATCAAGGCCCTAGTCTCTATGACATCACAGCAGAGCACAGGCACAGTATGTTCAAGAACAACATTTGCAGATTGACACTGGTTTCTCAGCTGTAACGTGTGTGATGCTCCATGTATCATTTGCAGTAGATTGACCAGGCTCTCTCCTTGTGTGTCCTAGGAGCTGATAGCGTTCGGGTTCAGCAACGTGTTCTGTGGCTGCTTCTCCGGCTTTGTGGCAAGCACTGCACTGTCCCGCACCGCTGTACAGGAGAGCACCGGCGGCAAGAGTCAGGTACACTATGCAGTACTTATAGGCAAGAAAAACACACACACACAAACACCAGTGCCGTTACAAACGTGTGTACTACTCCTACAGATGGCTGGTATAATCTCAGCTGTGATGGTAATGATTGTGATCCTGGCTCTGGGACACCTCTTGGAACCCCTGCAGAAGGTGAGGAAAGCGATCAATGATAATGCAGAGTGTGAAATGGGATTGGTGTAGACTAACACAACTGATCCTGCTCTGTATTGGTCCCACAGTCAGTGCTGGCAGCCATCGTCATCGCCAACCTGAAGGGAATGTTCATGCAGGTGACAGAGGTGCCCACGCTGTGGAGACAGAACAGAGCAGACTGTGTGAGTAACACTGACACTCAGCAACACTGTAGAGCACCGTCCACATTCTATCACCTGAAGTACTGTAGATGACATGAAAGCATGATCAACTTGGTGTACATGGAATAACTGGACATGTAATCACTGGCAGTAAAGATACCGTAGAGTTGATGTCACCCAATCCACTGTATTTCACTTCTCTGCTGGATCTCATCGTAAGTTAAAGCTGAAACTTGTTATTTTCCCAGTTCATCTGGCTGGCGACCTGCCTGGCTTCTGTGGTGTTGGGACTGGACGTGGGACTGCTGGCTGGCCTGGTGTTTGAGATGGGAACTGTGGTGGTCAGAACACAGTTGTGAGTGACACATAACACCTACAGCACGTAACATACTACATAGTACCAATCACATACATTACTATATGCATTCTGTGAAGGCCTAGATTAGATGTCATATTTTGATGTAGATCTTGTTGTGTACACTACAGTATCTACCCTGTATTATAAATCCATTAACCCTAAATCAGAAGATCAAAAGATTTTCCTGGCTCACGTGTTTGACCACGTGCTCTTCACCGCTGTGTAGATAAGAGTCTATAAACGTCAGTCAGCGAGACTATGAGTAACACTGAGCAGGCCTCTTCTGTAATCAAAGGCTATTAGGATGGCTTTGAAGTCTTCAGCTCGTGTTATTAGAAATATCAGCCTTCCCAAACCCACGGATGTATAATGTAAAACAAATAAGCATTAAAAAGAACTGCAAAGACATTATAGGATTCATATGCTTGATGTGTCCTAGTTTAAACTGTCATTATTTATATTTTCTGTCTACAAAATAGAAATGATTAGGATGGCACTAAGAAAAATATATTTTATTTATAAAAAATATATTTTCCTCTTCATCCATAGTCCTGCATGCTCTACACTTGGAAACATACCCGGCACAAACATATACAGGAACATGAAAGACTACAAGAATGTAAGACATCTGATATGTTTGAACTCTAATTAATATATACCAGAAATGGATGCCAGAAAGAAATGCAATAATGAGGCCTTCCTCTGTCAGATTGCAGAAGTTCCTGGAATTAAGATTTTTAAGTGCAATTCTCCCATCTACTTTGCCAACATTGACTACTTCAAAGAGCGATTAAGAGCCACGGTGAGTGAGTTCATTATATTTCCCCTTGACATTGTATTGATTGTGAATAGGCCTTATCATTCTACAAGCAGGCAAGATGAAAGTTTGTTGTGCAATTGACCTTTGACATGCAGGTGGGGTTTGACTCTGTCAGAGTGTTCAAGAAGAGGAATAAGGCCCTCAAGAAGATTCACAAACTCATAAAGAAAGGGAAACTGAGGGCGACAGAGGTACGATACAGTCTGATTATTGATAACATTCATCTGTTCAGCTCAGAATCTGAAACAGGGAATTTCCATCTTTCAGTCTCCTTTCAATTCCTTGCACTCATTTAGTTTTGCTCTGTAAAGTGAGCTCCAGTACCTGGTAACCAGTTAGGATTTTATGATTGTTTGTGGAACTACATTTGACTGATTGATTGGTTGAACCTCTGTTCCCCCAGACCGGGGAGGTGGTATCCGAGGTCTCCCTGGGTGTCGACAACAAGGGCTTCGAGAGCGAGCGGGACAGTGGGCGGGAGTACGGGCAGGTGGAGGACGGGGATTGGCCTGTGCCAGAGGTGGAGGTCCGTGTGGATTGGGCCATGGAGCTGCCAGTCAGGGTGTCGGTACCTAAGGTCCAGATCCACAGCCTGGTACTGGACTTTTCAGCCGTGTCATTCCTAGACGTGGTGGCCGTCAAGTCCCTCAGACTGGTAGGTCGGACTCTACTACTGGTACCATCCATATAATAGATTTTACAGACTACAGTTCATTCAAAGACAAAAGATCCTTTCTACGGTGTTATAGTGAGTCATCTTTCTGACATAATTTGAGCTAGTGATCTACTGTATGACGAGGCATCATGTCACATCATGCACAAATGACACAACTAAAGGAATAAATACCCTCTGTATGGTTCAGTGGAGGTCGGTGACGTTTAAGATGAGGGAGGACAATCTTTTTTTTAATGAGCATGGCCTTATTACTATTACAGCATATTGGATGATTGTCATTCATATTCCATTCACCCAGCTCAATGTAACAGCGATAGGTTTAGCTACTACATAATACTAAAATGTTCCCTATACCCATCATGAGGTTGCTACAACCTAGCCTATGAATGACAATATACAACACAGGTGCACCGGTCGAGAGAAAAATGAGAGTAATCAAGGTGACAGACAATAACACATTCAATACTGCATCGCACAATCTTGCCTGCATCTAGCTGATTTCAGGAGTAATCATTAGTCCAACAGTTGCAAATTAGAGTTTCTTTTGGACAAATTCAGGTATGTTTATCCCTGTTTTGTTACGTTTGCTTCCGTTTAAGAAAAGTTTTTTCAACAGAATCGGTGGAATGAATGCACCCCTGATCACACGCAAAAACTGTTCACTTTCATAGCAGTTGCATAGAAACAGCATGATCATTTTGCCCGTTGTATAATTCCTTTTCGCATCTACGCGCTCTCTTCCTCTCCCCTTTTCCCTTCACTTGTGGACTTCAGTGCACAACACATCAGCTATCTGTGACCAGGCAAAAATCTTTCCAAGCCAAACCTTCATATCATAACCGCTAACAGTTACACACAGTCTACATCATTGTCTCCATATTAGCTAATGTCATAGTCAACATAGCTACTAGAACTAACGTGTTAGTAAACCCGCTACAATCAGGAACTACAGTGTACAGTCAGCAAGCAGTTTAGCAGTTACACCGGCGGGCCCCGGTGCCAATACATTTGTAAAACCAAAAGCTTACCTTGACTTGGAAGAGTTTCAGTGTTTGATAAATATAGCCAGCTAGCTAACATAGCATCCCTCTCTGTTTGAGCCAAGTGTTTGAGTAGGCTAAACTATCTAGCTGCATTCTCTAGCTAAGTGAAAGTGAGAGAAAAAAATACAACAAAGTATTGCTATCACTCTCTCTCTCTCTCTCTCTCTTGCTTCTCCTTCATTTTTAAACAAATGAATTTGTTCAAAACTGTTCAACTATTGTATTTCTCTCTCTTTGAGTCAACTACTCTTTGAATCAACCACATGTTATGCACTGCAGTGCTAGATAGCTGTAGCGTATGCTTTCAGTACTAGATTCACTCTCTGATCCTTTGATTGGGTGGACAACATGTCATTTCATGCTGCAAGAGCTCTGATAGTTGTCATAATCACCAGAAGTTATCATAATCATAGCCACAGGAAGTAGTTTGGGGGTGGGGGTGCTGCAGCATCCTCAGCACCCCTACTTCATAATTACTGTGAGCCTTCAACCTTTTGTATTGAAGTCTAGCTGTCTTCTGGCTACACCGTGGTGCTACCCTACAGAGTGCTGTGGATGCTACTGTAGACCTTCATTGCAAAACAGTGTTTTTTAATTAATTATTTGGTGACATGTGAATATATTTAGTGTAGTTATATGTAAAAAGGCAAACTTTATTTAATGTTTCACTGTTTTTATTTTTATGAAATTCACTGAGGAGGGTGGTCCTCCCTGGTTCAACAACCTCAGAATACTACTTTAAATATTTCCCTGTGGCTGTTCTGTTTACTGTAGCAATCTCAGGGCGCAGGAATGCGTTTGTGTGTTTAGAGGGTTTGTGTGTTTAGTGATTTCAGAGCTTAACCCTGTGAGATAAATGGCACGGTGTCACACTAATCTATCCCCCTCTGTCCTCTACAGGTCATTAAAGAGTTCCTACGCATCGGAGTCAATGTCTACATCGCAGGCTGTGACGGTACGGTTTGGGATAAAAAAATACAGTATATGTCAGTATTTAAAGTCTTGAGCATAGTAAGCAGTGTTATTGGGACAGTGCTATTACCTTCTTACAAAGAATTATGCTGTGAAAAGTTTGTTCAATGCGACCAAGTGGATTAGAATGAACTAAAAGCAGATTGTACTATCAAAATGTCCATGTCATAATAATGGTTGTTTTGTTGGCCTGCTTGGAGGTTCACATTCTGATAACTGGTGGTGTCTGTGCCAGTCTGTTTCAGCACTGGACAGCTCTGCCTTCAGCATTGGGTTCTTTGCTGTTGTTATTGGTCTCTCTAACTGGCATCTAACACTCCAGATGAAATTGTACGGAAAATGGAAGCCTTGGCCTTCTTCAACGAGGAGGTCATACGAGATCTCCTCTTTCTCTCTGTCCACGATGCCATCCTCTTCATCAAACTGGAGACAGCCAATGGGAGCATGCAGGATGCCATGGTTGAGGGGGTGAGGGACCCGGAAATCAGTGATTTATTCTCTGATTTGAATTGATGCTCAAACAACTGACTAAAGACTGTATTAACCTTGCCATCTTGTCTTTGTCTGTGCCCAGCTTTCTCTAATGCAGGATTGCAAGGAGCCACTGCCTTTCACTGAGGAAGATGACCTGATTGAGACCTTCGACAACCAGCATAGAGTGAGAACTATTTTCATCACTCCATTCTCTTTTATTGTCAATCGCATCAGAATGTTTGACAGCCATAATGTTGTCCTTTATTCATCCGAGTCTCTCCGCTCATCCATAGGCAATCCATGGACTCTCCAACTAACACAGAAATGCAGAAGAGCTGACCGTGTATCTGTGTTCTCTGTGAACGGAGGATCAACCAGTATACATTACTTTCCATAAGGGACCACGGTCAAATCAGGGGACACTGATGATGGATTTTCCCCAGACTATAGCTAAAACTCAGGGGAAGCTACTCTTAGCCAACTGACTTTGGAGTGGACTAAGAGGGTGATTTGTGGCAGCCGATCATTGATATCTCCCTTTAACAAACGTAAAGTGTCTTAATTATATCAATGAATAATAAACTCATTTAGATGTATATATTTATATTATTGTAAACTCTCTGCTATGTCAAGGCCCTTCTCTTTTCACAGGAGTTAGGAATGTCCTTTTCCTTGTGCGCATTTCGACAGCAGGACCATTGTTTGTGTTTGTGTTGAGGGCTTTCGGAAGAACAAATGCATAAATACAGAAGTCCTGCTCATCCGTGCAGTCGCAGTTGATCTGTATTATAAACACTCAGTTTCCTCCCTCCCGAGATGGGCACTCCCATGGGGCGGAAGGGACATCGGAGGACCTCTATTGAACCTGGAAGAGGGAAGGAGAGACACTTCTGTTTTATTTGTGACCTACTTAGTTAACAAGAGAAACGAGTGGTACTGCATCCCAAATCCCTTCACAGACTTTTTCTCCTACCCATCCACTGCACAGAAAGTGATATCGTACAGGAAGAGTTGAAGTGTGTGTAAACAACGATTGTCTATTATATTGACAAGATATTCGAGTGACTGCTCTAACAATGGAAATACATGTCCTCAAAGATAGAAGGCAGGCGGAAGGTGGCAAGATCAGGTGAGACCATTCTAGCCAATGAGAGGGTAGATACATGTGTGAACAACAGGCCATAGAGATAGATAGAGGACTCAACTTTGTATCAGTGCAATCATAGTGTCTGTACCAGCATGGGCAGCGCCATTGAAGCTATCTCCATTTTAAAGTTACTTAGATCCAGATTCATTGCAGAGAAGAAAATAACATCTGTGGGTGTGGAGTAAGCATTTGGCTGGAGCAAGGTGTTTGGGTAGCCAGGCAACCCAACTCGTAGGAATCCCCACCCAGTTGATTACTGTAAAATGGTGAAAGCCCTCAATGGCAATGTCCATGCTAAAACGAGTTATATCCATGATGAGTCTATGACAACTCCGATATAAAGTTGTTTTTGCGTAACTTGCATTCTAACCATTATGAAACTTCTATGGGATCAAATAAGCCTCACATAGCAAATTATCAATTCAATTTTTTGTTGACCAAATTCGATACAAAAATTCCTCACTTCGTTGGCTTATTTTTGTGGACAGATTTTGGGCAGAGTAAAACCTTTCGCTTTGCCTCTTCCTCTTTGGTTTAAAGGGTTTGGTTGGTTGTTTTTTATTAAGGCCATTACGAGATGAATGAGGCAATGTTGCGTTCTCAACCATCAACTCTACAATAAAAGGCAGACTAGACGGTTGTAAAAAATGTGTACTAGCAATACCACGAGCAGAATTGTAAAGTTGTTTTTCTTTAAATCATGTCTAAATATGGACTGCAAGCATTTCTGCTGGCTTTGAAGAGATTCTTGTAATATTTCTGGATTTTCTTGTACAATTAAAGCTTTGTGGAATATTACATTTAGTGTCATATTTCCTTTCCCAGTTAATCAAAATATCCTTATCTGCCTCTGGCCATGTGCGAGGTATGAGTTGTTTGTGCAGATTACGGCCCTAGTTTCCCCTGATGTTCCTGTGTGGGTTACTGTGAAGTAAGCTTGATAGTGTTGTGTTACTAATTGTGGGAATTGTGGAAAGTCATTTATCACCGTATGTACACATTCCCTTTACACACACACACACACACACACACAAACATATGGCATTCATTCTTCACAACATTGGACTACAGTGGCTGGGTGAGTCTGAACATAACTTTCTATGTTTCTCAAATAAGGTATATTCAACACTTGTTTTTAAGAGGTATATTTCATTTGATCACTTGGGGAAGTACAGTCTTACTAGATGGCAGAGGCAAGAACTTGTACAGTGGGTTGAGTAGTGTAAAGCCAGCTTTAAAAATAAGTATTGCTTTCCGTTCAGTCACTAACCTAGTCACTACTGTAAGACTCACACACACCTTTTTATCATATTCAGCCTATTTCAGTGAGCAACTACCTCACTATTTGACTGTTGCATCTATTTAGATCAAGGTGTTCTATCTATAAGCAGGTTGCTGTTTCAGTATGTACAGGTTGCTCCATTCTTAATGATTGTGAAACAATAGCCGCATTTATACCTGGTTCTAGATTTGGTCCTTTGTCCTGATCTTGTCAATTTTTTCCACCCTATAAAATCATTGACAGGTGGCACCATTGACTGATTACATCAATATGTGTCCAACAATAAATAAATGAACAACATTTTGAAAGAATAGCTGTGAAATCATTACGTAAAGGAAGGGAAGGGACTAGAAACTGTGGTCACAATGCAGACACAGTGGACAGATAAGAGACACATTTTAATGCCATGTGTAGACATGTGCACAATCAGAATGTAGACAAGATCAGTACAAAGGACTCATGTCAGTGCCAGGTATCAATGGGGTTTAGAGCATCCATCACCTGATCTGCTTTCATGGCATCATGAGGAAAATTATGATTATATTATCAGTAACTAATATTTGACAGCACAATCAGAATGTAGACAAGATCAGTACAAAGGACTCATGTCAGTGCCAGGTATCAATGGGGTTTAGAGCATCCATCACCTGATCTGCTTTCATGGCATCATGAGGAAATATATGATTATATTATCAGTAACTAATATTTGACAGCATCTGTAAACTTTATAAACCATGTCTTGGGTTTGAGATTGTTAAATAATTCTGTCGTGAAGATGGGCTTATTGTGTTCTAATCTCCACCGGTGGTTGTGACTGTAGATATTTTTTACTTGGGTTTTCAGTCTACGCTGTAAAGACACTTCAGCACATTTTAGTCGGTGCTATAGCTGCTAGGATTCTCCCATATAGAACCTGTTCCTGGGGACAACCTGACATACATCGTTTTTTCGCTGAGATTCTCTCCCAAGCCCAAATGTTTATCATCACATTGTAAAAGGTTCTCAGTTTTCTCTGCTGAAGACTACCTTACTGTTTATTGGTTGTTCTATAGTTATTATTATATATGAGCTAGGCCATGACAAGCTCATATCAGGAGTGTTTAATTGATTTAATGATTTATGGACTATTTGAATACTCACAAAATGATTAATGGAAAAGTACGTAGGTTATGTTCATTCATGTAGGAGACGTGTTTATTTATTGTACTTTATTTATTGTACTTTATTGTACTATTGTACAAATCAAATTCAAATCAAATTTTATTGGTCACATACACATGGTTAGCAGATGTTAATGCGAGTGTAGCGAAATGCTTGTGCTTCTAGTTCCGACCGTGCAGTAATATCTAACAAGTAATCTAACAATTTCCCAACAACTACCTTGTACACACAAGTGTAAATGGATGAATAAGAATATGTACATATAAATATATGGATGAGTGATGGCCGTGCGGCATAGGCAAGATGCAGTAGATGGTATAGAGTACAGTATATACATATGAGATGAGTAATGTAGGGTATGAAATCATTATATAAAGTGGCATCGTTTAAAGTGACTAGTGATACATTTATTGCATCCAATTATTATTAAAGTGGCTAGAGATTTGAGTCAGTATGTTGGCAGCAGCCACTCAATGCTAGTGATGGCTGTTTAACAGTCTGATGGCCTTGAGATAGAAGCTGTTTTTCAGTCTCTCGGTCCCAGCTTTGATGCACCTGTACTGACCTCGCCTTCTGAATGATAGCGGGGCTCGGGTGGTTGTTGTCCTTGATGATCTTTTTGGCCTTCATGTAATATCGGGTGATGTAGGTGTCCTGGAGGGCAGGAAGTTTGCCCCCGGTGATGCGTTGTGCAGACCGCACTATCCGACAGGATGCTCTCGATTGTACATCTGTAAAAGTTTGTGAGTGTTTTCGGTGACAAGACAAATTTCTTCAGCCTCCTGAGGTTGAAGAGACGCTGTTGCGCCTTCTTCACCACGCTGTCTGTGTGGGTGGACCATTTCAGTTTGTCCGTGATGTGTACGCCGAGGAATTTAAAACTTTCCACCTTCTCCACAAGCCAATGGTATTCACATATGACGAATCAACAATAATTGTACTTTTAAATTACTTACTTACTTACAAAACCTACACACAAAAACCTAAACACAAACAGACCATCACAAACAGTTATTAAACAGTTATATTAGTAATTCTTCACATACCTCAATCACATCACTGTCAAAATAGGTCACAACCAAGTCACTCAGCTCACCTTGCTCTGTGAGAGACTTTTCTTTTCTTTCATCTGTCTTTATGAGTGGAAAGGGCAGGAGTAAGGGAGTCGGTGGAAACTATTTGTCCTTGGAGTCGTTAACGGAGCGATCCAGCCTTTATCAGCCATTATAAATTTGATAACACACATGTCAAAGCCTTGGAGAACAAAGGCCCGGTCTATAACAAACAGAACACAATTGCATGACGAGGCAGTAACAATTACAATTAATCATGTTAATATGAGGATGTGCTTCTTTTGATTTAGGAGACGCTATCTTGATTAAATATAAACAAAAAACATGAGAAGGTCAGAACAGACGCAGGTTAGCGTTCTTTTGTCATGAATCTTGTTCTGGAGGCACTAGCGGTCACGAGCTGACTCAGTTGCAAAATCATAAAATCAGATTTGAAACCTAACCATAACCTTAACCCTAACCTTAACCACACTACTAACAGTAAAGCCTAACCATAACCTTAAATTAGGACCAAAAAGTAAATGTTTGTTTTCATGGATTTTTACAATATAGACAATTTAGACTTTTCAGCTGGCCCATCTAGAGCAAATCGCTCAGTTCTGCCTCCAGGGCAAGATTCATGACAACAAACGTCAACCTGCGAAACATACACCCCAATTATGTTTCTTCGGGTACTGTAAGTAATAAATACACAATAAAAACAGAGAATAAAGTAAAGTTCCCCTACACACACATACACGTACTGTACACACACACACACACACACACACACACAGACACACACACCTATGAGGTCGTTCCCACAGACATGCTATTTTTGCTTGACTGAAATGCAGCATTGAAAGCCAACAAAAACATGTACTATTTTACAGTGATAAAACTGTGATGATAACATAAAGCAGAGACACCTGTAGCGTATCAACTGGTCACACAACAAGATCTGGGTCAATGTAATATGTTTTCATAGAGAAGGGAAATTCAGTTTGATCTGGTCCATCATTTATGCTGCAGGGTTCCCCAAAAGGTGGCCCGCGTGCCAAATTCGGCCCGCCTGTGGTTAGGAAATCTATTCCAAGTATTCCCACACATAAATAGAGAGGCATATGTGATCGTATCCCAATGTAATCAAGGTTTGAAATTATTCTGTTTTCATGTAAGACCTACTGTTAAGTACAACAAGACATCCCCTGCACTCACACCCCAACCCCAGATGAACAGTAATATCCCTTCTGTGTCGCAGCAATGAATCTCACAACATTAGCCAGTTTGAAAGTTGAGAGAGGGTTATTATTGTATAGTAGTACTACTACCCCTTATCATACTCATCCATGTTAAACCTCAACCCTAACCTGAACCTCTACCACGAAACGTCCACTGATCTCCAGTGTACAGCCACGACCACTGTCCAGTCCTCCCCACCCTGCCCATAAGTGGGGATCTCAGACACACTCAGTAATAATTGAAAGGTGAGGCACCGTGCCAGGGCATTTATCCATAAGAACAATGGTCAAGGATAGGGCTGGGCTGGCGTGTGACGACTGCATCATAATTGCTGTTAATAATTACAGTTATGAACGATAAGCAACCCGGTAGAGGGGATTTATTAATTGCAACATTCCCAAGGGTCCCAGATAATCTTAGGGTGTTCCTCTGTGCGGAGAGAAAGAGAGAGAAAGACAGGCAGAGTTTGGATACACTGAAGCTGCGTTCACAGATAAACTAGTAAGGTAAGAGTTAGTGTTATGTATTATTCTAGTACCTTGCTTATCATTTATTACTATTAAAGATAGATCAATTAAGATACTTACAGTAGGCTACTTTCTATCTTTCCATCTGATATCTGGATGTGGCAGTTGGTGACCTAACACTTTCTTAAGAGTTTTTTTTTGTATTACCTTTAGTAAAAGCTATTTGTAATATAGGACAACCTTGTCTGAGTTCTCCTGATCATTTTAATGGTATTAGAACCCTTATTTAACCCAGACCACTCTAACCTGGTCAAAGCTGACAGGCAGCACAGGCCCTGCCCAGCCATGCCAGTTGCAGCTGGTCCACTGGACAGCACAGAGCTGTGACACTAATGACACAGGCTGATGTAGTTAGTTGTGTGACGGTAGCTGTACCTTTGTTGTGCAGCAGCTCCACAGTAATCGTCTGTGTCAAGTTTCTTTCAAAGGCAGGAGGGAAAGATATGACAGGAACCTGTACTAAAATGTGATTGATGGTTCTCAGAGACCCTGTGAGCAACCACTCATCAAGAAGAAGAGGGTAAAGATGAAGCAGTATGTGGTCACCAGGCCACTCTACTCAGAGGACGCCTTCACAGACGCACATGAGAAGATCCACAGGCACCATAAGACCGTGCGGCACCATGTCAAGCAGTATTTCACGTAAGAATCAATCAAGTTTCTACTGTTGTTTTGATTTTGTTGTTTTGTGTAACACTGAAGGTAACCTTATGATAAGCTGCAGTGCATGGACGCAACAATTCGGCCTAAATTCAATTAGATCAAGAGTTAACCAGCGATAGCAGACACTCGCATAGCTGATGTTTTGGCGGTGTCAGACGTGTAACTGCATTAAGAGGTGTCAAATCGGTGAACGGCTCCTCCTGTGGTCATTGTCACAATGTTTACAACACACATTCCAGTGTACCAACTTGTAACAAGGCTGCTTGGGATTATAATTATTGCAACTCAGCGCATCCAATTGCAATGTCTGCGATAGGTATACTGCCGGAAGTCTATCTGCCGGAAGTCTATCTGCCAGAAGTCGTTTGCTGATTTGACCGCTCTAATGCAGTTGCACCTCAGACATCGCTGAAATAAAACAATGAAACTGCTAGTTGCAGTTGTCGGTTTTACGACTCAAATCACTTTAGGAGTTCAGTCTTTATTTGGTGTGGACGGGTGGGCCCACGTGACATTTCACCTGAGACGCCCTGATTGTCTTTAGTTTGCTTACAGATACGGTAACTTGTCCTATAAAAGCACACATCTAGTTTAAAGATCAGCCTTATCATCCTATATACTGTATGTCTAAACTTTGTGCATAAAAATGCTTAGAGGTTATCAACTATCAGTAAATAATGTCTGTGGAGACTAACTAAAAATGGTGTGTGTGTTAACTGTAGTTGTGACCTCAAGCGCACTAAGAACGCAGCGCTCTCTCTGCTGCCTTTTATTGGTTGGATGAGAATCTACCAGCTGAAGGAATGGTTGCTGAGTGATATTGTATCTGGGGTCAGCACTGGACTGGTAGCTGTTCTACAAGGTGAAGCTAATACCCACACTCTAACCCACCTCAATCAACCAGTGTGCATCTTCGAATCTGTCAAAGCAGTTCATATAGCACTTTTTGAGAAATAATTTGATAAAGAACTGTAGACCTCCTCATTAACGTCCCAAAAACATCAACTTTGAGCACTGATAGAGAGAGAGAGGGCTGTTGTTGAAAATGAAGTAAGAATATTGATGAACTCTGGTTTTACGGAACGGTAATAAGGTCCGATAGTGGTATCACCTAAAATGCATTACCTGATCCTAGACACCTATTAATAGTTGTTTAATGAAAGAAGAGATGGTAACGTATCTTTATTAGCAGCCATTATTGTCACAGTATTAGCATTGACACACAGTAGAGTCAATAGATACTTAAAACATCTGGATCACAATGACTCTTGAATGTTGTCGTAGTCTCTGGTGACTAATGGTGGAGATATTTAACATGCACTCTAAACTGTTGTTCATTGTTTTTGTTTGATTGACAGGTCTGGCATACTCTCTGCTGGCCTCCCTCCCTCCATGGTATGGACTCTTCACTGCCTTCTTCCCAGTGATCGTCTACTTCTTCCTTGGCACTTCCAGACATATCTCAGTAGGTAAGTACTGTGCATGTGTGTGTGTGTGTG